>JAODXP020000006.1:25363075-25423075 GCA_027497455.2 Sardinella longiceps
GATGAATGGGTGGATGTAGTTTGATGGCTGTCTTTGACTGTCTTGGATGCAAATTTCTTCATTGTGAGACTAATAAAGGGATATCTTATCTTATCTCTGAACACCTAAGGGCAAAAAAGTGCTCTAGAAATGTAACTGCTTAATAATGTCTGCTACTGTCGGAAACAGTAACATACTGCCGTAGAGGAGGATTCACAAGCCCTGTGCTCTGATTATTATGAATGATAGGACATTTATGGAAGATAAATTATTTTATCATAATTTGGTTTGGTAAAAGAAATCTCACATCAGAAGAAGTTGTATTCATATGATATTGTGGAGTGAAATTAACTTTTTGTATTTCTTTCCCTCTGATATCCCATAATATGTATGTTTGATATTATTTATACTAGGTGTCCCATAATATGTGTGTTTGATATTATTTATATATACTAGGTGTCCCATAATCTGTGTGTTTAATATTATTGAATATAATATGAGTGGAATGAAAATGCATCTGAATTTGTAGCGGAAAAAAAAACTATGCAAGATAAAAAATAAATCACATGTATTTTAGATTTACAGTAGTCCACAGGCCACCCATAATATTTGGTGATGAACTTAAAAAAAATAATTAGTGGTGAAATAACACACTGAATGAGAATGAACCTCTGTGGACTAGACAGCAGTGATACTACTACTACTACTAGGCCTACTACTACTACTACAACTACTACTACTATTAAAACTACTACTATGAGTACTACTACTACTACTACTACTGTTCCAGCACCTCTTATGTACAGGTTTCCGAATACAAACTTTAACGTGAGCTATTGTTGGTCGGGTGACCCTTGATGGTAATGGGATGTCTGCAGCAAGACAGAGACTAAATCTAGGCCTTTGGTGCATACTTTATATGTGTGTGTGTGTGTGTGTGTGTGTGTGTGTGTGTGTGTGTGTGTGTGTGTGTGTGTGTGTGTGTGTGTGTGTGTGTGTGTGTGTGTGTGTGTGTGTGTGTGTGTGTGTGTGTGGCTGTGTGTGTGTGTGTGTGTGTGTGTGTGTATGTGTGTGTGTGTGTGGCTGTGTGTGTGCGTGTGTGTGTGGTCCTCAGAAATGTTGGGAAAATGTAGTGCATGGATGTGATCGTAATTGAATTCTGCATGCCTTCCCCCTCCATCCTCCACGCAACCACACACACACACACACACACACACACACCCCCTCCTCCCCCACCTCACTCATCTGCTGGGTTGTCTTTTTTTTTGGCTATTGACCTACTAACCCATCTCAGTGCATAAGCAGGGCTGTGTGTGTGTGTGTGTGTGTGTGTGTGTGCGCATGTGTGTGTATTCAGTGCCTTGAATGTGCTATGCAGCCATCAAACGTGTTCGCTGGCTGACACAGCGAAGTAAGAACTAGAAGGTTTGTGTGTGTGTGTGTGTGTGTGTGTGTGTGTGTGTGTGTGTGTGTGTGTGTGGGGGGGGGGTCGTACAGAGTGCGGGGAAAGGATGTGTTGTTGGGGGGGGGTGTTGTGGTGGGGTTGTATACAGAGAGCAAGGAAAGGAAAGGATGTGTTGTTGGCGAGGGGGGTGGTGTTGATCGTACAGAGCGCTGGGAAAAGATGTCTCATGTCATGGGTCGCCATTATTAGTGTTCCTAATTCCCCCACAACGAGACAAATGAATGTGTTCTGACCTCAGCATATAAAAGACCAAAGGACTTCCACATGGCTCATAGCTGCACAAATAATGCAGATAATATTTTTGCTCACTGACTAATAAGACCTATAGGCTGCATTTGGCCTGTCCATTTCCACTGTTACTGTTACCATACCATGATGCTATGGGCAGTGATGTCCATGATGGGGGTGCTATGGGCAGTGATGTCCATGATGGGGGTGCTATGGGCTAGGATGTCCATGTTGAGCACTAGTTTATCTGAGACTAAATTTAGGCTTTTGGTGCATACTTATATATATATATATATATATATATATATGTGTGTGTGTGTGTGTGTGTGTGGTCCTCAGAAATATGATCGTCCACATGGCTCATAGCTGCACAAATAATGCAGATAATAGCTGTGGTTTTGCTCACTCCCCTGGATGGGGGTGCTATGGGGTAGTGATGTCCATGTTGAACATTAGGATGGGGGTGCTATAGGGTAGTGATGTCAATGATGGGCACTAGTTTTTGTGACATGTGACACTCAGGATGAGGAGCACTTGGCTGTGGGCTGCTGTGCCTGAGTGACTGCATCTGCTTTCAGCCATGTGATTGGTGGAGCTCTCCACCTGGTCATCACCATAACGGCTTTCAGCTATGTGATTGGTGGAGCTCTTCACCTGATCATCACCGGAACGGCCCGTAATTGAATATTTGTCTGGTGTAATGTGATCACTGTTTTACTGGCCAGCGTGCGCCACAAGTGCCCCAGGACTGCACACCCTGTGAATGTGAGGTTGATGCTGCTGTGGTACAATGTGTGTAATAATATAACACACTCTCTTTAAAGGAAATAGTGAGAAAAAAAAACAGTAACAATGTAAGATTTGTGTGTCATGATGGTGGTCTCAGTGGTGTCTCTTGTTCCCCTATTGCTGACACACTCACACACACACACACACACACACACACACACACACACACACACACACACACACACACACACACAATTGAAAAAAACTTTATTGGCACAAATGTTGCAACAACATTAGATTACAGCCGTGAAGTAATGGTTAAGGATTACTAGTAAAGAGTGGCAAGACCAGCATAACGAAAACAATAATTTCTTAGTACTTACTGCAAGTATGCTGGTATACCACAAATGACAAAGTTCTGTCTCAGACTACTGCTGATGTGACGTAAGGGTGCAGCAGAAATCATGGGAATATCAAACTAAAATGTAATTAATCCAGGAGCCAAATTAATGTCTGTATTTTAGAAAGGTAATACGAGGACATATAAAGCAGATAACTATCATCCTTCTTAATAATTTATCCCTTATGTTATTCCACTGTCCTTTAAGTACTCCTTAATTCATTCATCTTTTCATACTTTTGTTAGACCATTCTTACCTACTCATTACCCAGTACTCCCTGGGCTGTAATTTAGCGTTCCCATAATGTTATTATGACATTCAAGGTGTAATTTAAAGCGTTCCTATAATGTTATTGTGATGTTCAGGCTGTAATCTAAAGCATTCCCCTAATGTTATTGTGATCTTCAGGCTGTAATCTAAAGCATTCCCGTAATGTTATTGTGACGTTCAGGCTGTAATCTAAAGCGTTCACATAATGTTATAGTGACGTTCAGGCTGTAAACTAAAGCGTTCCCTAACATCATTGCCAGAGCCCAACGACATCATGCGTATGGCACAACAGGTATGTAACACAACAAGATAGACAGATAAACTTAATAAAAAGATCTCTCTCTCTCTTCTTCTCTCTATATCCCCCTCTCTGTCTCTCTCTCTCTCTCTCTCTCTCTCTCTCTCTCTCTCTCTCTCCCTCTCTCTGTGCGTCTGCAGGTAAAGGTGTGGTTCCAGAACCGGCGCACCAAGCAGAAGAAAGACCAGGGCAAGGACACGGAGCTGCGGTCGGTGGTGTCGGAGACGGCCGCCACGTGCAGCGTGCTGCGTCTGCTGGAGCAGGGTCGCCTGCTGACCAATCCCGGCCTGCCGGGCCTCCTGCCGCACTGCGGCTCCGCGCTGCGAGGACCTTCCATGGGCCTGGGCGTGACGGTGGGGGTGGGGGGAGTGGGGGTCGGAGTTTCCACAGCAAACGGGAGCACCGGGTCGAGCTCCAGCTCTGGGTCAAGCGGCACCAGCAGCACCACAGCAAGCGCCAGCCCTCCGCTGCCTCCCGTCACCAGCGCTGGAGTCGCAGCCGCTGCCGCAGCAGCTGTGGCCGCTGCCGCCACAGGGCTACAGGGATCACCCCCGGGGGGGCCGCACCCTCACGGTCACACTCACCCGCACCACCCCCCACACCCCCACCCCGGCATCTTCAGCTTCCCCATGCCCTCGCTGCTGGGCACGGTGGCCGGCCGTATCTCCTCCACCCCCCTGGGGATGGCGGGCTCGCTGGCGGGCAACCTGCAGGAGCTCTCCGCCCGGTACCTGAGCTCCTCCGCCTTCGAGCCGTACTCACGGACCAACGGCAAGGAGCCTCTGGACAAGAAGGCTCTGGAATGATGAATACAATGGAAGAATTCGCAATCTCACCCTTTTGCTTTTTTTATGATTTATTATTATTGTTATTATTATTATTATTCTAATGGGCTGTCTCTCTTATGTTTTTTTTTTTTTGATGTGAAGAGGCAGCTGTGTTTCTATTTCTCTCTCTCTCTCTGTGAAACCTGTTCCATGTCCTGTTTGTGCTGTGCTTGTCATATTTGTAATCCTCTATTTGCTCTCACACACACGTGTTCACACATGCATACACACACACACACACACACACACACACACACACACACACACACACACACACACACACACACACACACACACTCACACACACACACACACACATAAAGACACACCCGCAAACACAATAGCTTCTAGCTCCTGTTATTTGTTGTCAATAGAGCTGGATGGTTTTGTGTTAAATAAGCCTTTCCCTTTAGATGTCACTGACCATTGCACCGTGCAGGCCCTCATCTGGCCTGCTTTCACCGCGTCCAGTACCACCTCAGAACAGACACATTCTAATGCCCAGAACAGACTCACACAGACACATTCTAATGCCCAGAACCGCCTCAGAACAGACACATTCTAATGCCCAGAACAGACTCAGACAGACACATTCTAATGCCCAGAACAGACTCTGTGCAGACACATTCTAATATCTAGAACCGACTCAGACAGACACATTCTAATGCCCAGAACCGCCTCTGTGCAGACACATTCTAATATCTAGAACCGACTCAGAACAGACACATTCTAAGGACAGCTGCTATGTCTTTCAGGGGAACGGCGATATTTTACCGTTTCCCCTGTGTGAGGGCAACACTAGTCTCTCTCTCTCTCTCTCTCTATTGCTCACCTGGTAACAAAAGAGTTAAACAGTTAGCATTAAAAAACGACAGCGTGAGCTTGTGTGTTTAATTTGGGGAATTGAGTAGAGTAACCACAATGGAGAGGAAGGAAGGGGGAGAAGGGATCATGCCAGATATTTTTAATACATTTTCAAATTAACTAAAACTAAATGATAGTAAACAGCATTTGAATGTTGCCTACTGAACTGAACAGACTGCAATATTGCCATGAGAAGTTTGCAGTCATTTTTATATTTTGGACAAAAACCAAACAGAAGCTACCTAGTATATGAATGCTGTGTGTTGACTGTGTTTGAAATGCACACACACACACACACACACACACACACACACACTCAAGTCCAGTCTACATTGTGCCACTGTCTGTGCATTTAAATATGCCCACACACACAAACAACACGCACACACACACACACACACACACATACATACACGTACACACATACACACTCACGTCCAGTCTGCAATGTGCCACGTTACACATTACATATGCATACACACACACACACAAACACACACACTCAAGTCCAGTCTCCAATGTGCCACTGTCCATACGTTTAAATATGCGTACACACACACAAATACACACACACACACACACACACACACAAAGTCCAGTCTCCAACGTGCCACTGTTCATGCGTCTAAATATACATACACACACACACACACACACACACACACACACACACACACACACACACAAGTCCAGTCTCCAACGTGCCACTGTCCATACGTTTAAATATGCATACACACACACACACACACACACACCAACACACACACACAAACAAACTCAAGTCCAGTCTCCAATGTGCCACTGTCCATGCGTTTAAATATGCAGTATTGTTTTCTTGATCTGCAGATTGGGCTCTGGGTTGGAAGGCTGGGGCCTGGAGAGCAATGGAGATCCAGTAATATTATGGGGTGTTCGGGGACACCATGGAGATCAAGTAATATTATGGAGTGTTTGAGGACAGTATGGAGATCCAGTAATATTATGGGGTGTTTGGGGACATCACTCTGGTCATGGAGAGCTAACGGACACATTCCTTTTCACGGGCTGTGATGTGAGAAGAGCTGTTTCGACGGCTACCCCTGTTTTCGCTCTGAAACATCGACTCTCCTCTGAACATTCCTGTCACCACTTCAGACATTCAGACATGAGACAGTGGGGGTGGCCGTGGATGGGGGTGGCAGTGGAAGGAGGGGTTGTGTGTCTGTACTGCAACACAGAGCGAAACCAGCGTGTCCCAGTTTGGTGAATTTATTGTAGTATATTAAAAAAGAAAGGAACATGATTAATTGTTTGACATTTAAGAAATTGTTATTTTATTGTAAATTATTCCTGTGTGTAATTAATAGATGATTAGTATGTTTGCATACTGCAGGACTGAATGTATAGACCAGGAGGGGGGAGGGGGGTGCCTGGGGGTGGGGGTGGGGGTGGGGGTTGTTGGATGACGAACCAATCAGATCTCTTTGGTGCTGTTGTTATTGACTATCTTGACCATTGTGACATGTGCTGCGACTCTGAATATATATTATATATGACTTCAAACAAAACCAAAACCAAACGCTTTTCCTTCTTTGATTACGCTTGTCCTCATTTCATTCAGCTTTTCTTCACTTCATTTATTTTTCCTTTGCTTCATTCCATGTTAATGGTGAGAGTTGTGGTGTTTAACGCTTGCTGACATTTGAGGAAAAAAGAGGAAAATCACAATCTTTGTTTATAATTCAATTTCAATTATATGATATAGGCTACAGAATATAGAGTGCTATTTACAATAGAATTGTATCTTGCACTACAACTTGCACTGCAACTTCATTGTAACTTTTTGCCGTTTGTAGGTGTTTGTAGGCCGTTTGGAATTTGGGGTTTATGCTTCAGTTTTTTCTGGAGAGAAATTTCATCCTTTTATTCATCATTAATTGGCCAAATGTGTCTGAAGTGAAGCTAAATGAATCTTCACACACACACACACACACACACACACACACACACACACACACACACACACACAGAGGCACATTTTCAACTATAAAAAATTTGTCAGAGTAGATTTTTAGTGTGTGTGTGTGTGTGTGTGTGTGTGTCCACACTAAATTGTTAGCCTATATATATATTTTTTTTATTGAACCTTGAATCACTAAACTAAAAGGAGCCACTGAAGAGAAATAATATTGAAATGGCAGCTGAATGAAAACATATCCTTTTGGAGGTTTTGATACTTTGCATTAAATCTAATAACGTGGTGCTTCTGAATGGTTTTGATATTTAGTTAGACGGCATCTAATTTATAAATTTCTTTGCTGAACATCACAATATTTAAATAATCGATAATTGTGGCAATTATGTCACTGATAGGCCTACTGCCGTTTGTTTCTTTGTAATAGTCGTGAAACTAGAAATCGCATTGCAGCATGGGATGCAACGGGTAGGTTTCGATGTGAGTGGTTGAAGTAAGATAACAGACAAGTGGTTTGTCCAATTATATGCAAGATTTTTTGATGACGTCCTGTCTTCTGAAGCAACTCTCTTATGAACTTACTTCAGATGGAATTATTATTAGAATTACTTTAGAAATTAAATATAGGCTGTAGATAAAGTCTGCTGATATGTTCAACATATTCAACAGACATGTGTTTGAGTACAATTTATACACAATTAAGTGTATAATTTTATGAGATTAATCATGATTAAGAATAGTAATCATCTGACAGCCCTACTAATTTTATATTCAATATAAGATGATGCAACCAGATTTTCTTGACAAACCATGTGGATAGTTTGTGTGTGTGTGTGTGTGTGTGTGTGTGTGTGTGTGTGTGTGTGTGTGTGTGTGTGTGTGTGTGTCAGGAACAGAACAACTAACATGTGTGTGTGTGTGTGTGTGTGTGTGTGTGTGTGTGTGTGTGTGTGTGTGTGTGTGTGTGTATGTGTATCAGCAACAGAACAACTAATATGAGGAGCCTTCAGCCACCTGTTCATATCTCACCAGATAACAGAAAACACCTTACTGTCCATGTGTCAGAGAAAGGCAAAAAACACACATAGTCAAATATGCACACAGAAACACATACATGTACACATTTGTGCTCACATACATCCACGTACACACACAGAGCCAGGGCCGTCGCAACAGGACAGGCAAAACAGGCAATTGCCTGGGGCCCCAGTCTGAAAGGTGTTTTTCAATAAAATGTGACTTTAGGCTGCAGTTAGACAAATATGACATCAACCCAAATAATTATAGTCATGAAAGATGCTTGAAGATTATAACAATGTGATCCATGTAGCCTAGGTGTTTATGGGAAGTGAAGGGCCCCCATGCCCTGTTTGCTTGAAACAGCCCTGCATGGAGCCTCAAATGTTCTCTTCTTTGGGACCTATACACTCATACACTCACACACACTCATGATGATATAAACAGTTTTCTTTTCCTCAGCTTTTCTCTCTCAGTGAGCAGCTGAGTCTACCAATGGATCTGGCCCAACTGTGACCCACATTCGGTTCTGATCCGGTACTGATCCATATTGACTCAAGCTGAAAACATACTTGACACGTCTGCAGGTGCACGTGCCATCTGTGACGTCACAGGTTCGCACAAACTCTTCATACCTGCCGCACGACCAAACTCGACAGAAGCGCCATTTTGGCCTTATTCTCCCTAATGGCAGATGGCGCTGTACAGCGAGATCGCATAGGCTGCTACAGTAACTTGCAGGCAGTGAGAGAGCTTGCTTTGTGTCTGACTATACAGAGTTGTGGATTAAATGTATGGATTAAATACGTTTCTGGTGAGTGTTTGCATTCAACCCCAAACGTTTTGAGTGATGTTAGGACGGACGGATGACTGGGCTAAATTTAGCTTAAAGCCACCACATGCAACTTTTAGGTAAAATTTCGACGTTTCCTATTCATTACACCTTTATGTAAATTGCCTAGAACTCACTAGACTTGATAAATGACATGTTCCGGAGTAAAACGAGCCCCTTCACGAGATTGTCCGACCCTCCTAGAAGCAGATACCGCCTATGCAAGATCAGGGAGCACGTCCCGGCTATCGTAAGTTTTGGTTAGCAAGCAAACTAGGTCACGTGACTTAGCCAGAGTTTACTGTTTGAATTACAATGCGATTTGTGACTTCTCAGCGCATTCAACTGTCGATACATTTTGTTAGCGGCGATCACCATTGACTATGCAATTCTAAATGGAGGATATTGGCAGAAACGCTTAATAACTGCTTTGTTTGGTTGTTAGCTTACTGGATGACGCCACCGGATCCTGCATAGGTTCTCTTTAACAATCAAAATAAACGACAACACGACAAAATCTGTCGTGTGCACGGCCTCCCGACGTGCCCTCAAAACCCGGCTCAAGCGACAGGTTTCCACGTCATTTTGACATCAGCGCGCAATGGTGTAAATTCGGTTTCAGAGTTCTGATCCGGTTCTGATCCATATTGACTCAGAGTTCTGATCCGGTTCTGATCCATATTGACTCAGAGTGGACTGCTACCTTGAGGGGGACTCTGGCTGGAGACAAATAAAACGGAACAAAACAGTTACATCTCAAGCAATTCCCCACCCCCCATACAGTGCAATTACACTGAAGGTCGGCTAGGCTGTGTGTGTGTGTGTGTGTGTGTGTGTGTGTGTGTGTGTGTGTGTGTGTGTGTGGGGGGGGGGGGGGCTTGGGGCCACCGAGACATTTCTTCTCTCACATGTCCTTAAGCTTCTGTCTAGTGCCTCTGAATGTGTTTGTGTATCTGTGTGTCTGTCTGTGTGTGTGTATGTGTGTGTGTGTGTGTGTGTGTGTGATAAGTAAGGGCAAGTTACTTTGTCTTCCACCATGTTTCCGACGTGCTTGTATGTCATCTGCATCGGCACATATGGTAAGTAATGGAGAGGTGAGCAGCTATCAGACTTGTACACTGCTCACTTCCTTTCAAACCTCATTTGTGTGTGTGTGTGTGTGTGTGTGTGTGTGTGTGTGTGTGTGAGTGTCTATTGGCCCTGGATAGCTTCTGAAATGAGGAAAAGTGTTTAGTAAGTGATTTTTTCACTTTTCATTCCAATTTTCAGGGACTGTCCCATTAAGTATTCGGCCTAGAAACACTTTCCTTACATCAGGTGTAGAAGCATCCATCACTGTAGAAGCCCCCCCCCCCAAGCAACATTTTGGTAAAATGTTGATGTTTCCTATTCATTGCGCTTTTATACACATTGCCTAGAACTCATTGGAATTGATAAATGATATGTTCCGGAGTAAAATTAGCCCCTTCGCAAGCTTGTCTGTGCCTCCTAGAGGCAGATATCGCCCTTGCAAGATCATAAGAGCGTCCACCCCTCATTTGTTTCGGTTAGCAAGCAAACAAGGTCACGTGCCTTAGCAGGAGCTTACTGTTTGAATTTCAAAGCGATTTGCGCCTTCTCAGCACATTCAATTGTCAATATATTTTGTTAGCGGCTTTCACCATCGACTATGCAATTCTAAAAGGAGGATTATTGGTAGAAACGCTTAATAACTGCTTTGGATATTAGCTTACTGGATGACGCCACTGGATCTTGCATAGGATCTCTTGAAATTAAGATTATTCTATTGATTTTAAGTGGCAGAATAATGACCTGGTTCAATTTAACATGCACACACACAGTGTGTAAGAGGGCAAAATCTTAACTTATGAATTTCATAATTACATGGGCCCAACAGTGGTAGCAGCTAACATCATGAATCGTTTAAGGTAATATTGGTGTGCCAACTACAAAAATATTAACAAATAATAATAAAGATCATATCAATCATAGTTTTTCTTAGGACATGAGATGTATATGTACATTACCATATCTCTGTACTCTTGGGGTGGGGGCTGGTAGAGTGGGGGCCCTATGTGTACGCATATTTTGAGTATGCCTCAGGTTGGGTCTGGTCACATGTATATATTGTGTGTGTGTGTGTGTGTGTGTGTGTGTGTGTGTGTGTGTGTGTGTGTGTCGTTTTGTGATCAGTGTGGAAATAGCGGTACCCTCCCTGCCAGTTCAGGCTACTGTTCAGAGAAGCATTACCATGATACACACTTTTGTCACCGTGACCAAATAAGGAAAATATGGACCCACAACATCAAACACACACACACACACACACACACACACACACACACACACACACTAACCTCCCACCACCGTACCTCCCACACTCTCTTTCTCTCCACCAGGTGTGTGTGAGTGACCAAATATGAGTTATGTGTATGTGTGTGTGTGTGTAACCCATCTGATTCCTTAAACGGCTGTATGTGGGGAGAGTGATATTTTAGAGTGGAGGCCACGGCTACCGTGTGCGTGTGTGTGTGTGTGTGTGTGAGCGTGTGTGTGTGTTTGTGTGATAGGGGAGAGTGATATTTTTGAGCGGAGGCCGTGGCTCCCGTAGGCGGAGGCTCTTCACTGGCATTAATCTGCTATTTTTTGCCCGCTGTCTGAAACGTTTGGATGGGCTCTCATGAGGCCGTACGTGTGTGTGTGTGTGTGTGTGTGTGTGTGTGTGTGTGTGTGTGTGTGTGTGTGTGTGTGTGGGCTCTTATGAGGCGAGAGAGGGATGAGCCGACAGCCCCAGCCCACTGCACAGAGGCCACTCCAAACTCTAGTGCTTTCTGCGGCCGCAACATTTTCCCTGGAAAGGCCTGGTTTGTGTGTGTATGTGTGTGTGTGTGTGTGTGTGTGTGTGTGTATGTGTACATATGTGTTCACCCTGCTTCAAGTAAGTGTGTTAATGTGTGTGTGTGTGTGTGTGTGTATATGTGTGTGTATGTACAGTATGTGTGTGTATGTGTGTGTGAGCGTGCGCACATGTATATGTGTTCACCCTGCTTCAAGTGCGTTAATGTGTGTGTGTGTGTGTGTGTGTTTATGTGTGTGTATGTACAGTATGTCAAAGTCAAAGTGAACTTTATTGTCAATCAAGCACTGCAACAGTACATTGCACGCAGACTGAAATTGCATTTCTCAAAGCTCCAAATGTGCAGTTAAAATTAAGACAAACAACTGAGTACAGTCTTGTTCTCTGGAATGTGTGTGTGTGTGTTTGCGAGTATGTGTATGTGTGTGTGCACACGTGTATACATGTGTTCCCCCTGCTCTTCAAGCAAGTGTGTTAATGTGTGTGTATGTGTGTGTGTGCATGCACGTGCACATACTGTATGTGTTCACTACAACTGATATTCAAGTGTGTTAATGTGTGTGTGGCCTAACTGGTGTGTGATTCTTTTGTGTGTGTATGTGTGTACAGTATATGTGTGTGAGTGTGCACGAACACACTGTATGTGTTCACTACAACTGATATTCAAGTGTGTTAATGTGTCTGTGTGTGGCCTAACTGGTGTGTGATTCTTTTATATGTGTGTGTGTGTGTGTGTGTGTGTGTGTGTGTGTGTGTGTGTGTGTGTCTGTGTGTGTAGGCATAAATGTGCTTAGGCCTACTTGAGTGTGTTCATATTGTTGCATTTCCAGAGAAATCATGAGTAGGCTATTCAATATAGTCATTTTCTTTCTGTTGGCTAAAGCCCTAACTAAATGCACTAACTGTATCCATATTATGACAGTCTAGAATGAATACTACTGCCAGATTCTGACTTTGGCCGTTAATCTGTGAGTCTCTTTACTCCCAACACAAGCTGCCTGCACAAGCATAAACTGACTGTAGCCTATCGTTGTAAAAATGCATAAGGGAGAGCAAGAGCAAGAGAGAGAGAGAGAGAGAGAGAGAGAGAGAGAGAGAGAGAGAGAAGGAGAAGAGGAGAGAAAATTGCAATGTCTTTATTGACAAAGAGATACTTTGGAGGGTTGTGGATGATGTAACCAGTTCAAATTCAAATCCAATCAAAACAACAACACCTTGATGTTAATAACAATGTCCAATTAGTGTGTGTGTCTGTGTGAGAAAAAACAATTATGTTCAATCGGATAGATTCCTTTTAGCCTATACTCCACATTAATAGTTATAGGCTACCACCTATCAAGAGAAAGGAAGATAAAACACACACATAGGCTACTCATAATTCCAAATAAGGCTTTTTAAAGCAAGAAATATTTTTGAGAAAATTCAAACGGTGCTGAGAGGATCAGTTGTGATTCTCTCTCTCTCTCTCTCTCTCTCTCTCTCTCTCACTCACTCACGCACTCACACCACACACAGGCGCGCGCTTCTCTCTAAATCCTTCGTCTTGGAGCGCGCACGTACACGTGAGTCGTCACTTCATAAACTTCCGTTTTTCCTGTCATATGACTTACGAGTGATATTTCCACTTTGCACGCCAGTTACTTCAGTAGAAACGTCTCCTCTGTTCGTTTTACAATGGCAACTATGATGCAAAATCGTCCTGTGGATCTCAACGGCCCCGAAGCGGCTGCAAGACAACACGCTCAAGCAGTGACTAGAAACTACATCTCTCAACCGAGGCTGAGTATGTTGCCCAGGCTACCTCTCACTGTACCTAGCTAACGTTACTAACGTTAGTCATCTAGCATTAGCATGTATTAGACCAGTGCTCCTGGATAAATAACCAATACTCAAATAGTTAGTCTGACAAAATAATGGTCATGACATTTTTGTTGTATTTTCTTAGCCTTTCGTGAGTGGAGAAAACGCATGTATGTGCGTGAAAGACCATTGTATAGGTAGGCTAACTAACGATACGTCAACCTACCACAGGGTTAACGTTAGTCAGCTGATCTGGCAGTTTACAGAACGGTGATGTTGTAAGCGACACGTATTATATTATAGTAGATTAAATTATTTCAATCAATTGGTTAACTTCTGATTAATCGAATTATTATGGTGTTGCCATCCAGCTGAATCAATCTCTAATGTTCCACAGATTTGCCATCAGCTGACATGGTTATGCAGCTTTAGCTTAGCTTCCTGGGTCTATAGCTAACTCCAGCTGATGTAGGCTTCATGTTAACGTTAACGTTATTGAATGCAGACACGGTGGTTTATCGGTGAAGTTACTGTATCTGTAGATCTGCCATGTAAATCGAAAGCTAACCATAGCTAGCTTGTAGAAGTGGAGATGGAACAGTATGGTTAGGTGAATGTATCCGAATATGACACTGGATTTATCTAATATATCAGGTTTATTTGCGGTATTTTTATTTACAGCGCATGAAATCACGTTATTACTGTCAGTTTAACCTATCTTGCTCGCAAGGTTAGACAGATGGAGGATCATCCTCTCTTTTCATCATGTGACGTCGTCACGTGAGAAAGCAGCTGATGCTGATGAAGTCTCGAGGCGAGGCAAAGCGCCTGAGCTCGAGTATGAGCCCGTGCCGTTGCTGGACGGCTTCCATAGTGCATATGGAGCCTAAAGCAGTGTTCAGATTGACTTTTATATTCCGTTGGGCTCGTTAACATGAGTCACAACTGTCAGTCACTGAAAAGATAGAGCGGGTGTGTCGCACCGCTTCAGCATGTCGAACGGAACCATTTGTCTATCAGTTATTTTTCCAGTATCTGTAAGCTTGCAGAAATGCAGGTGAATATCAAAGAACCTTTATCCTAAAAATGCCATTTTGAATACCCTTTAATCCTCAGTATAGTTTGAACTAGGCCTACTGTATCCTTTAGGCCTAATGCACAGAACATGATTTGGTTCTTCTGCCTGCTGGAGCTTTTGCCATGACCGCTATTAATGTAATCGGCTGCGGGGACACAGGTAGGAGTGTGCTTCAGCCCAAAGACCTCTCTCCTGGTGCCATACATGGCACACAAAGCTGAAGAGTAATGAAATTTAAGCATTTTGTAGAGGTGTTAGTGTTTGTGTGTGTGTGTGTGTGTGTGTGTGTGTGTGTGTGTGTGTGTGTGTGTGTGTGTGTGTGTGTCTCCCATCACTGTTCTTTCCAGAGATCTCAAGGCGAAACTGCAAATGGTAGAAATGATTTGTGCTAATGTCTTTTGAGCGTAGCAGCACACAAGCTAAACTAAAGCACACAAACACACACACACACACACAGCCAAACTAAAGCCCAAGTGAAAATGGTCCCAGCGTGTCCCACTAGCTGTGGATATTACTCAAAGATGAGATTGCTCTATCACTTTCTGGCTCTCGCCCTGTTGATGTGCTTCACACACACACACACACACACACACACACACACACACACACACACACACACACACACACGTCTCCCAGTCATTAATTGACTCTCCTGACATTCCCATTTGAAGAGGACTGTTGCATTTTTGTGTTCCATGCTGAATAGGAAGCAGAAGGCTAAAAGCCTTACAGCAAATGAAAGAAATGACTTAATGGTGGAATAGAAAGTACTACTATAGAAGGAGAGGTAAACGTGTGTGTGTGTGTGTGTGTGTGTGTATGTGCGTGTCTGTGAGCGCACGTAAAATGCTTGGTAGTAATGAAGGCATGCAGTAGGTTTCCATGTCCTTAAGCATCTGAGTGAGACAGGGGGGTTAAGGGCCCATTCCCTCAGTGTTCGTCTCTGTCTAGATACACACACACACACACACACGCCCATTCCCCTCAGTATTCGTCTCTCTGTCTAGATACGCACACACACACACGCCCATTCCCCTCAGTATTCGTCTCTCTGTCTAGACACACACACACACACACAAGCCCTTTCCCCTAAGCATTCGTCTCCCTGTGTAGAAACACATACGCTGCATTCACTGCAGCATGCTAAAGAGAGGTCCTCACAGACTGTCTATTATATACTTTTTTTTAATTATCTATTTTTTATACTTCTGTCTTTTATACTTTAGCCTAGTGTTTATAGTACATTTTTGAAGTTGACGTGTTTATTATTTTGTTATTTAAATGTTATAAACACAACTAGAGAGCAATACTCTCCTTGCATCAAACACAGCTACTGTAGGCTACAATCACCTCCTGGCATCAAACACAACTAGAGAGCAATCCCCTCCTGGCATCAAACACAACTACTGTAGGCATCAATCCCCTCCTGGCATCAAACACAACTACTGTAGGCATCAATCCCCTCCTGGCATCAAACACAACTACTGTAGGCATCAATGCCCTCCTGGCATCAAACACAACTACTGTAGAGATCAATCCCCTCCTGGCATCAAACACAACTACTGTAGGCATCAATGCCCTCCTGGCATCAAACACAACTACTGTAGGCAACAATCCCCTCCTGGCATCAAACACAACTACTGTAGGCAACAATCCCCTCCTGGCATCAAACACAACTAGAGAACAATGCCCTTCTGGCATCAAACACAACTAGAGGGCAACAATCCCCTCCTGGCATCATAAACAGAACTAGAGAACAATCCCCTCCTGGCATCATAAACGCAACTAGGCAGCAATACCCTCCTGGCATCAATGCCGTCCTTTCATCAAACACAACTACTGTAGGCAATAATCCCCTCATGGCATGAAACACAACTAGAGAGCAATACTCTCCTTGCATCAAACACAACTACTGTAGGCAACAATGCATTAAACACAAAGGCAACAATCCCCTCCTGGCATCAAACACAACTGGAGAACAATCCCCTCCTGGCATGAAACACAACTAGAGGGCAATACTCTCCTGGCATGAAACACAACTAGAGGGCAATACTCTCCTGGCATGAAACACAAATACATAAACACAACGAGGCAGCAATGCCCTCCTGGTATTAAACAGATCTATAGAGCAAGGCCCTGGCATCCAACACATACAGATTATCTCATATCGTTAGAAAACAGAAACGTGTTGGCTGTGACGGTGTGCAGAAATGCGGTGCTTTGTGGCGTGGGTCCACAGCGACATGAGGCCATCAGTCGGCTGAATAGAAAATCTTGTCAAAGCTCACAGTGTGGTGATGAAGAGAGAGAGCCTTTCACGATACATAATTAAAGCTCTTTTTTCATAGAAAAAAAAATAACAGATCAAACTTGAATAAAAAATGCTAATAATCAAATGATAATCAGTTTCCACCCATAGAAGAAGTGAGTTAAATGCAGCTGAAGGCGTTTGTGAAGAAACCTTTTGTCCTGCCATTATTAATTGGAGGCAAAATGAATTTTAAAAATAAAAGCATGAGCTCTCTCAAAGACAAGGCATTATATCACTACAATAAAGAACTGCCACTCCATGAATATGCAAACGACAGCAGCCAGAATGTTTTTGGACACAAATAAGTCATGCTAACGCGCCAAGCTATGAAATCAGCTGCAGCTCCCACAGCACAATGCAGTCATTTCTATGGTACCCAAAAGCCCTTTTGTCTCTTAATCATGTCACAGGCAACAAAAGCAATTAAGTCAGTAGATGCCTCTTCATTGTTTTAGTTTGAAATAGACGTTTAAACGTGATGAAAAGGCATTCAGAGACACAGTGTTATTTTCTGCGAGGAAACAATTAACTGTAATGACATGGTTGTAAACAAATCCTTCAGATGTCACAATGCAAAAGAAATGCGTTTTTTTTTTAGAGAACAGAATTTCCACCTTATTTCTCGCACATCTTTGGCTGTGTGTGTGTGTGTGTGTGTGTGTGTGTGTGTGTGTGTGTGTGTGCGCACGCCCGTGTCTGCATGCATTTTGTTAGTGATTATCTAGCTGTCTGTATGAAAAGAAGAAACTTGAAGCATGATGGGAGTTTCTCCTGTGTGTGTGTGTGTGTGTGTGTGTGTGTGTGTGTGTGTGTGTGTGTGTGTGCCTGTGTGCATGTTCACCCAAACTCAGGATTCACTCTCTTGGTACCTCTAGGGATTATAAGTCGACAATTTCACTATTATGGCTTTGCCCTATAACCCGCCCGTTTCATCCTTACAGTATGGTTTGTCCTATAACTGCACGGTTCCCTCCCTTTCTCTTTGCCCTGTAACTGTATTGTTACTACACTATGGTTTTGTCCGTAACTCGACCCTTACCGCACTGTCATTTTGTCCTGTAACTGGACTCTTACCGCACTGTCATTTTGTCCTGTAACTGGACTCTTACCGCACTGTAGTTTTGTCCTGTAACTGGACTCTTACCGCACTGTAGTTTTGTCCTGTAACTCGACCCTTACCGCACTGTCATTTTGTCCTGTAACTGGACCCTTACCGCACTGTCATTTTGTCCTGTAACTGGACTCTTACCGCACTGTAGTTTTGTCCTGTAACTCGACTCTTACCGCACTGTCATTTTGTCCTGTAACTGGACTCTTACCGCACTGTCATTTTGTCCTGTAACTGGACTCTTACCGCACTGTAGTTTTGTCCTGTAACTCGACCCTTACCGCACTGTCATTTTGTCCTGTAACTGGACTCTTACCGCACTGTCATTTTTTCCTGTAACTGGACTCTTACTGCACTGTAGTTTTGTCCTGTAACTCTGTGCACTGGTGTCTGTCATCACTATGGCTTTATATGAACTTCACCTTCACAAAAACACATTTACATTAGCTGATCTGTTGTTGATTAATGGCTTTATACTTGGGTATTAGTGTCGCACCCATGGAGGACACACACACACACACACACACACACACACACACACACTCCAACAGTATAGCATGTCCCCTGTTGGCATGCTGGGCTGCTTAGTTCTTTTTCACACACACACCCTCTTTGCCATCTTCCCACTTTACTCAAAGGGTATTGGACTAAACAAACATCGCTTGTTTGTGGGTCCCTTTTGACTTATATATTTAGGTGTCTGTGTATGTGTGTGTTTGTGTGAATGGGCCAGTCAATATTTTTTCCAAGTCGGGCAAATGAAGTTGACATCCCATTGGCGGGCAGTTATTAGTGTGTGTGTGTGTGTGTGTGTGTGTGTGTGTGTGTGTGTTATATTTGGATATGATGTATTTTGGAAGAGAATTGAATCAGGCTGATGCTAAAGGCCTAGTATGAGAATTGAATCAGCCTGATGTTAAAGGCCTAGTATGAGATACCTTTCTCTTTCCAGCAGATGAATTTTTCACAAGTTAGGATTCATAAATGAAATGTGGCTGTGTAGTAGAAGATGGTGCTGTGTGTGTGTGTGTGTGTGTGTGTGTGTGTGTGTGTGTGTGTGTGTGTGTGTGTGGCTGAGCAGGGGAGAGGAGGACTCCCGCTGTCCTTGTGTCTGTGAATGAAGACCTATTCCTATGTAATTGGCCTCCCTCCATTTAATGGGAATAAAAGGCCCTCTATGCCTGTATCACTTTGGCTGTCTGCAGTGTGGACTCTCTCTCTCTCTCTCTCTCTCTCTCTCTCTCTCTCTCTCTCTCTCTCTCTCTCTCTCTCTCTCTCCACATCTTTCTATCTATCTCCCACCCTCCCTCTCCCCATCTCACCCTCCCTCTATCGCTCCCGCCCTCTATCTCTCTATCTCTCTCCCCTCTCTCTCTCTCTCTCTCTCTCTCTCTCTCTCTCTCTCTCTCTCTCTCTCTCTCTCTCTCTCTCTCTCTCTCTCTCTCTCTCTCTCTCTCTCTCTCTCTCTCTCTCCGCTCCAGTTGTCTTATGGATTTTTGCTTTCCTGTTCATCTATTTCCAGGCTTGGTCATTTCTGATTTTCCCCCAGGTTCATTTGCATGGTTTTAAAAGAGGAATAAATTGCAGACCAATTATCTCTCATTGACCAAAAAAGAAATCAAAGGCAAAAGCCACCTCCAGCAGCTTATTAATTATGTTGATGAAGACGACTGGACTCCTGTGTTTTTGCAGTGCTCTGCTAATGTGTGTGTGTGTGTGTGTCTGTGTGTGTGTGTTGGCAGTGCTCTGCTAATGCTTATGGGCATTCATCTGACTTGCTTCATTCATGCTTTATTGCAATGCTCTTAACGAAGAAGCCCTGCATAGGTTTTAAACACTCGTGGGTGTGGGTGTGTGGGTGTGTGTGTGTGTGTGTGGGTGTGTGTGTGGAACATGATCCAGCTCCAGAATAGCGGCATGCTGTATGTAAATTAATTAATGAATTTGCTCAATAAAGAACTAATGAGAACAATGGAGGCACCTGACTGCCATAAGCCCGACTCCATTAGAGTGAGCTAGTGATGATACACACACACACACACACACTGCCATAAGCCCGACTCCATTAGAGTGAGCTAGTGATGATACACACACACACACACACACACACACATACACTGCCATAAGCCCGACTCCATTAGAGTGAGCTAGTGATGATACACTGTGCTACTTATTCATAACACACACACACACACACGTACAAGCATCTCAGTGATCATTCACAACACACTAAACACAAACCTCTCGGTGATCTACTCATTCTCCACACACACTCTCACACGCGCACACACACACACACAAACAAACTGCTGTTTCACACTGTGTATACTGTATGTCTGTTGACGGATCTCATTGACTTTGCATGGAGCTCTCTCCAATTGCATGGAGCTCTCTTTGCATTGTGGGTACGTCTGTCCCAACAGCTCTGTTGCTTCCATCGAAAAAGTAGAGACATGTTCAACTTTTCAGGCAGAATCCGATCCATCAACCAATCAAAATTGACTCCCCCCCTCCGTCAGACGCCCCTCCTGTCATTCTTCAACGGACGTGCACAATGTGAAACCGGCGTTAAGGCATCAGTAGAAGAACCTCTGTGGAAGGTTCTTGATCTTTTTAAAAGGGAATTTGATGGCTTTGATGGCTTTGTCTGCAAAGAGGAAATGTCCTTATTTGAGCTGTGTGAAGTTGGCCCCCCCTCAAACTCAAAATGCTGAAATAACACTGCAGTTCGTTTGTGCTGCGTTTGTGCTGCAAATATTTTCGTTTGTGCTATTAACGATTTTGAGTAATTTAAAAAGACTTTTTCTCGCAGCCCCCCTTCACGTCCAAATCACTCCAAACCACTCCAAACAGTCTCTATCGGACTGAAGCTGCCCACCCTCCTCAAACCCAAAATGCTGAAATAACACTGTTCGTTTGTATTGAAAATGTATTTCTAAATTACACAAACGAAAGTATTTACAGCACAAACCAGCACAAACGCAGCACAAACCAACTGCAGTGTTATTTCAGCATTTTGGGTTTGAGGGGGGGCCAACTTCACGCAGGTCCTTATTTGTCCTTATTCGCTGGAGGCGGTTGGTTTCCATCTTCAGCCAATAGGGTCAGAGGGAAACAAGATTACAGATCACAGAGCCCGACTCTCGATTGTATACTAACTTTACTTGTGAATGATAAATTCACAATCAGTCAGTCTGTAGCTTAATAGAAATGTATCCATGTACAGTCATAAGAAATGGCCTTGTGGGTCCCGTTCATGCCATTCATGACATCATGCTATTGGGAACCAACTTCTCAATTAATCAAATGCATATGGGTTACCGTGACTGGTTCATTCATTTTCATTATCTACATCTCAACCAGTCTTCTATTGCACTTCTACACTGTTTGATTCCAGAGCTGTTTGTCTGTGTCCGTGTCTGTGTCTGTGTCTGTGTCTGTCTGTGTCTCATCTTGAGTTGTTTGTCCTTCTCCATGGCCTTTTGTCTGAGAATAGTGTGCGCAGGGCAATATTGAGGCCCAAGGTGCCCTCTTTTCAATCACAAGGGCAGCTTAAACGGCAGTGGAAATGGCACACAATGTGAGAGAGGGCTATTCTCATGCTGAAAAACATGGCGGCAGCAGCTGTGGGTGGTTCGGCAGGCTCCACTCATGAGCAAAAAAGTTCCAACATCGCCATTTTTAACAGCCTCTACATCTTTTTAAATATTTTCTGGATGTTTAGCATGCCAATGTGTTGGCTCACTAAACGACGCGGTAAAGTCAAAGACAAGCCTGTACAAGGCAAAGAAAAGTACAGTCAGTAATTTAAAAATATAAATAAATAACAAAAAAACAGGAAATAATGCAAAAAAATCATTGTCAGTAGTTTGACTGTAGGGATTTTGTTTTTGTTCATTTTCGGCTCCCTGTATAAGTTCCTCCAAGTTTGATCACCAACGCGACTAGTAAGTAAGCTGGTAATGTGTTGGGCGTACAGTATACTGATTAGGTGTGATCGGTCGGCCCAAACCTTTCAGAGAAGCTACTGAGGTGTTATCATTTGTTTCTAGACGTACCTGCATAGCTAAATTATTTGCTGTCTGCTGCTAGGTCTACATTTCTAGACTCATCTTCCACTATGGACTTATTTCACACCTGAACATTCTGACATTCCATGGTAGTAAATTGAACATTCTATCATTGAAATGCATTGAATTCATCCATCTTTCTAAATTGAAAAAATGGGTAATAACATTTCAAACGTCTGAATTCACTTTCTTTCAAATAATGGCCATGGGAATGCCACAAATTGGGAAGTCCCGAATAGATAGAAGCTTCATGCACAAAATTGTAAAATCATTTTGATCTATCTGGGACTTACCAATTTGTGGGCTTCAGATGTGCATTATTTGAAAGAAAGTGAATTTAGACATGTTTCATTTTTTTCAAGTCAGAAAGAGGGATAAATTCAATGCATTTCAATGATGGGATGTTCAGTTTACTACCATGGAATGGTTTTAGAACATTGGAATGTTCAGGTGTGAAATAGCAGGAGCCTTAAAGGAATAGTCCACCTTTTCTTTAAATTGGGTTATTCTCCATCCTGGTAAAGGCATTTTGGGCTCAGTGCTTGTCTTTCCCTAGTTGGTGGCGATTGGTGATCCAGAACACAATCTTCATATTGTGTCTGTGACCACATTGCCTTGGCGGAGGTCTGCGCTCTCTGAGTGCTTTTTTTAGTTTTCAACGCAACCCCGCACACCAGCGCCAAACTCTTCCGCTGTTGATTGCGCATTCCGATTTAAGTCTATTTTGTCGGAGCCGTACATTGACATCCTTTGTTGATTCTTCAGGCTGCTCTACTAGGATAGGTGCGAAATGATCAAATTTGAAAGTGCTCCGCAACGCTGTCGGAACAGGTTTACGGAGGCCTTTTAGAAGGATTCTGAAGAGTTTGTTTTGGAACTCTTCTTTCTGGTGGAACTCTGTCTTCTCCAACACTCTGTGTGCATACAGTGCTGTGTGTTGTGCTTCTGTGGTTGCTTGACCGTATGCACCCATACAGCTCTCAGTGTCTGTATCTTCCTGCCTAAATTCATCACACAGAAACGCTCTCTCTCTCTCTCTCTCTCTCTCTCTCTCTCTCTCTCTCTCTCTCTCTCTCTCTCTCTCTCTCTCTCTCTCTCTCTCTCTCTCTCTCTCTGAGCATGGAATGAGTGAAAGTATTGGAATCTCTCTCTCTCTCTCTCTCTCTCTCTCTCTCTCTCTCTCTCTCTCTCTCTCTCTCTCTCTCTCTCTCTCTCTCTCTCCCCATCATTCTTTCTTTTTCTCACTCTCTCTGCTCTCTTTTCAACGGTCCATGAATGGCGTCCTTTAGTATTTCACACCAAGGTGTCCTTCAGGGTGGGGAGGTCAGGCTACCCAAACAGATTCTGCTACCGGATTACCACCAATTAACGTCTCAGCAGACAAAAGGGCTGTGGCAGCCAGCCGAGGCCGTCTGTGACCCACACACACACACACACACACACACACACACACACACACACACACACACCCCCTCTCTCTCCTCGCATGCCGACCCCCAGCTTGGCATTCTCCAGCCTGGAGAGGGACACACTTGGGTGGGGGGCACCGCAAGAGGCCCAGTGGGAAATGCTCGTTCTTCACACTCGGTGTGTGTCTGTGTGTGTTTTTTGTGTGTGTGTGTGTTTTAATTGTTTTAATTGTTTTGTTTTGTACACAGTCCTGTATGCAGCTCTATGCATTTATGTTCAGAAACACATGAAGACTGATATTGATAGGCGCCATATTGCCCTTCAGTTTTCACCGGTGTTTGCCTGTCTGTCTGTCTGTTTGCCTGCCTTTCCATCTGTCTGTGTGTGTAATATCTCAAAAAGTTTGGTATGGATTGGGACAAGATAAAGTAGGTATTAGGCCAAGGAACAGATCAGAAATGTTGATAGTGTTGCGGAACACCTGGAATATGCATTATATCAATGACCCACCTTATTCTGCCCTGCCACTTTTTTGTTATTTTTTCTTCCACCATAGTCCTCCGATTGTCTTCCATTAGCTACCCACCTCTCATTTATATCAACGTAATTTTCATGAAATACCATGATCACAAAACTCCTTATTGTAGCTGTGGAAACACCGTGTTTTGTTTACTGCTGAAAACATATTTTTTTTATCTGGCGACGAACTGTACTAACCTTATTGATTGATATAGTGAGCACAACTTCATAGTAAGACCACCTATATCAGACCGTTAAAACATCGAATATCACAACCTCAAGCCAATGCGTGGCCAGACCAGATGTTGAAAGACAATCGTCATGGCAGCCCCCGCGGACCCGCGGATGAAGGTGAATTGCCTTGGGTTAGGTCTGCGCTCTCGGAGTGATGTTCCAAGTTATTTTCATCTTTTTGTGCGCAGTCATTTTTTTCTTGTTTTTTTTTTTTTTTTTTTTACCGTTGTCGTTATTTTCGTTATTTTTTTTCATTATTTATTTATTTTATATATAAATATTTCTTTGCCAGAATTCTTTTATCCTTTTCTATGTGTGATGTGAGGAACAGTGCCAAGCTTGTGTTCCAATTTCCCTAATGTGGGAGAAAGTCGTCCCAAATGTACTGAGCAATGGTTTTAAGATTTCACATCTTAAATATTTTCCATTAGCGCTTTTGTGTGTGCGCTGTTTTGTTTGCTTTTTTCCCCCCTCTGAGGTTGATGTACAATTATACTGCAGCAATTTTGAGGAATCCTAATTACTATCAGTGCTTAGTAAATAGCCATATGTATCTCTTTGGAAGCATATGGGCAATTTGGAGGGTAAGTGTAGCTATTAAATCCATTTATAAACACATCCAAGCAAAGCACATTCTGCAATTTGTCTGAGGGGAAGAAGAACACTGGGGGAGGTGTGTGTGTGTGTGTGTGTGTGTGTGTGTGTGTGAGTGCGTGTCTGCGTGAGGAGCGAAAAAAGCCCATAATGTCTTGTGAGGAAAAGGAAGGAATTTGAACAAAGCGTGTATTTTTCTGCATGGGTAAAAAGGTGTAGGCTGCACCGTGGCCACATTGTGCGAGGGGCCGGTGGTTTTCTTGAAGCCTAATAAGGGTCATTATGAGAGCCTAATGCCTTATTTACCACATCAGTGTGGCGTTCAGCGCAGGGCTGCTACTCTCCAATCACACACATGGAGAAGCGTCATTACACACACACACACACACACACACACACACACACACACACACACACACACACACACACACACACACACACACACACACACTACTCTCTCTCTCTCTCTCACTCACACTCACACACACACACACACACACACAGACAGCCCAACATCAGTGTGACGCTCAGTGCATAGCTGCTACTCTCCCAACGACACACGCGGGGAAGAGGCAGCGTGATTGCACACACTACACACACACACACTATACACACATACAGCCCAACATCAGTGTGACGCTCAGCGCGTAGCTGTTTCTCTCCCAACGACACACGCGGGGAAGAGGCAGCTTGATGGGCTAAGGTGGAGCGGTCGGCTCTTACCCAGGCCCCAGTAGCTCTGTGTTATTTCCACACTACACACTACACTACACACACACACACACACACACACACACACACACACACACACACACAGCCCCAGTAGCTCCGTGTTATTTCCTCTGCTGTTGGACAATCTCAATAGCACACAAAGAAGAAGATGGTGTGTGTTGGCCCAAACCTCGGGTCCAGGTTTTCACACAATTTTGTGTGTGTGTGTGTGTGTGTGTGTGTGTGTGTGTGTGTGTGTTTTCACACTATTTCGTGAAGTTATTTTCCGTTGCAGCTAATAAGCTAACCTCTGAGACGGCAGCTGAGTGTTACATTTGAAGTGTGTTGAGAAGTAGGCTAGTCTCCTGTTAATGAGGATGCTGACTAGGGACCAGTACATCCTTTTATTTTATTTTATTTCATTTTATTATATTTCATTTTATGTGTGGCTCAGTTAAGACTGCAGACATTTTATTCACTGGCTCCAGAACAGCAGTTTGAAGGACGCAGCAGTGAGAACATGGCGGAGGCCTCAAGAGTTTCCTCCTCCCAGTAACTCAGTAAATTATAGTGCTGTGGCAACTCTTTTATTCAAGATAGAAGGTCTTGAGCCATCTGGGCAGTAAAGGCCTGTAAAGTATGTCGCTGTAGGCGAACATACAACAAACATCAGACAATTCAGGGGAGTAAGAGTGAACTACTGATTGCATTCACCCAAACCAGTGATGAACACAGTGTTGAAGGAGGTATGTGGTGTGATTGAAACCAATGAGGAACATGGTGTTAGAGAAGAATAGAGAAATGCTGAATGATTCCAGCCACAGCCATGTTTTTAGGTTGCCTAAGAGATGGGCCTACTGTATGTGATAAGATAAATTACAAGTGTAAGCATAGCAGTGAAGCTACAGTCCCACAGAAGAGTGACGGGCCTACTGTTGAGTTAAATGACTCGTGTTTGCGTAGCATCTGTGTTAGTGTAATGGATGCCAACTAGCTTGGGCTAGCTGGCAGCAGTATGTGGTAAATCCTCAGTACCCTTAACCTTAAGAACACTTCTAACTGCGTAGTTTCGAGCCAGGGATTTTAAGATCAGTGGTTAGAGCATTCAACTCCCATGCCGTGGGTTTGTTGTAGTTTTGGAGGTGGCGAGTTCGAGAACGGTGAGTGGTCGCACCAACCTTGGCTAGATTAGTATATCATCTGTGTTTGCTCTGTTGCATCTGTGTTAACATATTATCTGTGTTATTGTAGCATCTATGTTAGCGTAGCATCTGTGTTAGTGAAGCATCTGTGTTATTTTAGCATCTTGGCTAGCGTAGCATCTGTGTTATTGTAGCATCTTGGCTAGCGTAGCAGTGTTAACGTAGCATCTTTGTTAACGTAGCATCTTTGTTAGCGTAGCATCTGTGTTAGTGAAGCATCTGTGTTATTTTAGCATCTTGGCTAGCGTAGCATCTGTGTTATTGTAGCATCTTGGCTAGCGTAGCAGTGTTAACGTAGCATCTTTGTTAACGTAGCATCTTTGTTAGCGTAGCATCTGTGTTAGCGTAGCATCTTTGTTAGCTCTGTAGCATCTTTGTTAGCTCTGTAGCACAGCAATTACAGGGACAAGACTCATTAGCCTACTAGCCCAGACTGCACTGAGCTGAGCCGGGGGGGGGGCGGGGGGAGGGGAGGCGAGGCGAAGTGAAGCGCACTGGACTCGCTCACACAGGAGGCTTATTGAGCATGCTCAGATAAGCTCATGATGGCTCCAGAAAGCCCAGTGCCTGTATGGACCTTCAATCCTGCAGCTCATTCTCACAGCTACTTGACTAGAGGCCAAAAGCACACTCTGCATACTCTAAACCAGCACTGCCTGCATACTCTAAACCAGCACTGCCTGCATACTATTAACCAGCACTGCCTGCATACTATTAACCAGCACTGCCTGCATACTCTAAACCAGCACTGCCTGCATACTCTAACTACTTGCATGCTGCATTGTCTATGCAGCCGGGTGGCATTTTCTCATTTTGTGATTGCTAAAAGAAAAATATCTGTGACAAAATGAAGGTGGTTTTCTTAAAGTCCACAAATAACACCACCAACACTTTATTATTATCATAATGTGATTTTGGCAACTTGATTTCCTCGAGCTTCCATCATTTACTGAGACGGAGGTCAAGATTTCTGAGTTTCCTGCTTTCATGCTTTGTGATAAATAAACAAAGTTCATGTCCTCTGACACGCCCAAGACATTTTTGTTGGTCTTTTCGTCTGGGAAATGTGAAAGAAAAACACATTTTCACCACCTTTAAACTTGAAAAAAAGACAGCCAGTCACCTGGCTGTATTTGTCTCCTGTGATCCCTTTGCTTGTGTGTGTGTGTGTGTGTGTGTGTGTGTGTGTGTGTGTGTGTGTGTGTGTGTGTGTGTGTGTGTGTGACCAGTCTTGCCCCTCCTATTGTGTCTTGGCTCTCCCTCTCTCTTTCTTGAGTCCCTGTCTGCCTCTCAGTCTTTCTCCTTTATCTGCTTTCTCTCTTTCTTTTCAGTGCTTTTCTCTCTTGGCTAATGGGGGCTAAAACGCAGGTGTGTCTGTATGTGTGAGCAAATATGTGTGTGTGTGTGGGAACAGGCATTTGTGCAGCGGTGGGTAATTTTGTTGGCCGCTGTTAATTAGTAGCATAGTGGTAGCCCCCTGCGGCTCCTGTGTGTGTGTGTGTGTGTGTGTGTGTCTGTGTCTCTTAGTGGCAGTCTGCTCTGGTTTCCACTTGCCTTTGAAATGGGCCCAGAGAGTGACAGTTCACACAGAAAGACTAGCCTAAGCCAGGGCTCGCATGGAAGATCTGCTGGGGACAATATGGCCTCCTCTCTATTCTCTCTCTCTTCTCTTCCTCTTTTCTCCTCTCTTCTCCTCTCCTCTCTTTTCTTTACTCTTCTCTTCTCCTCTACTTTCCTCCTCTCTCTCTTCTCTTCCTCTCCTCTTCTCTTCTTCTCTCTTCTCTACTTTCCTCTTCTCTCTCTTCTCTTCTTTTCCTCTCCTCTCCTTTATTTGTCTCTTCTCTTCCTTCCTCCTGTTCTCACTCCATTCTCATTTGTCTTTTCTCTCTCACCTCTCCTCTCTTTTTTTTCCTCTCCTCTCTCTATTCTATTCTCCTCTCCTGTCCGCTCTCTATTCTCTCTTCTCCTCTCTCCTCTTTTCCTCTCCACTTCTTTTCTCTGTCTCTTCCTCTTCTCTATCCACTGTTTTTCTCTCTTCTCTCCTTCTGCTCTCCTCCTCTCTCTTTCTTCTCCTGGTTGGGAGGGGGTTTGTAGTCATTGTGTGTGTGTGTGTGTGTGTGTGTGTGTGTGTGTGTGTGTGTGTGTGTGTGTGTGTGTGTGTGCGTGCTCTCCTCTGGTTGCCCATTGTCTACTCAGAAATGGAAGAGGTGAATTCTGGGTTTTACGTCAACCATAAGGTTCCTGTGTGTGTACATATGCACAAAAACTCCCAGCACACACACACACACACACACACACACACACACACACACACACACACACACACACACACATTGTGTGTGTACATACTGTATGCACAGAAACTCCCAAGATTGCACAGGAACACTACTAGAACACACACACACACACACACACATTGCACACACACACACACACACACACACACACACACACACACACACACACACACACACACACACACACACATTGTGTGTGTACATATGCACAAAAACTCCCAAGATTGCACAGGAACACTACTGGAACACACACACACACACAGAGAACAGAGCACAGACTTAATGACTAATGCTAGTTATTTTAGTGGCCATCCATTTTCCATCCCAAAGGCCATGTAGTGCGTTGTGATTTCTTTAAGTGTGCCGTATGCCTAATGGGACTGAAATCATTGCCATTCATGTTCCGTGGCCGCATAGGCTAATGGCCACGCTGGCAGGAAGTGATCATTTGACCCACGCAGTGTGTCTCGGGAGGCAGTTTTGCATGGCCACTCGCCCTCCCCCCTGACATTTGGACACACACACACACACACACACATACTCACACTCACACTCTCTTTGGGCATGATAATGCAGAGCAAAAAGCCCCTCTGTCCATCCCTACGCAAAGGTCACAGTTTGGGAAATGAGGTGCTTTGGCTGTGTGATGAAGGACCTGTCCATTAACCTGTGATGGAAGCTTCTCCACGCACCTCAGCCCTCCCTCTGCAGATGCTCCCGACTGCCCCTGGCTCCACTGCTGGGAGTTAGTAGAGTTTAGTCCGGTTCTCTTAGTAGAGTCTGATCCAGTTCTGTTAGAGTTTGGTCCAGTTCTGTTAGTTGGGTCTGGACTGGTTCTCTTAGTAGAGTTTGGTCTGGTTCTGTTAGTAAGGTCTTGATCCAGTTCTGTTAATAGGGTCTGATCAAGTTCTGTTAATAGGGTCTGATCCAGTTCTGTTAATAGTCTCCGGTAGGGTCCAGTTCTGTTTCCATTGTTGGGAGTTAGCAGGATCTGTCTGATCAATCAGAAGAATTATATGAATGACAGTAATGAAGATAAATAATAATCATATTAAAAATAACAATAATTCAAGTCAAATTGTAGGTGTGTACAAAGGAAACGGTAAAATATGTGTCATATTTTCATCCCACCCTCTTGTTGTCTTTGCAGCTTATTCTACAGTCTCTGGTGTCAACGGACCTCTGGTCATCTTGGACAATGTCAAGGTACACACACCTCACATTCAAGCATTTACTTACCTTCCTACCCCACCGTTAAAAAGTTAACCCATATTGATGTTACAAAACTTGTAACAAAACTTACAAAACTTACAAAACACAAAAAATTGTGTTTTAAAAATGCAATGTTTTATTCCTAACTGTTTTGGCCATTAAATCACCATTTGATGCTAATATGGCAATAAATCCAATAAACAAACAAATGTTTTTTTGCATACCTACATGTACCTACCTACCTACCCACCCATCCTGATGTTCAGTGCCAGAGATAGAGAGATACTTTATTCAGAATGAAATTATTCCATACATACAAACAGTGTTTCACAAGTCTTGGGTTTAACAGCAACACATACAGTAGTGCATCATAAACTAGAAAAGCGCTCAGAGAGCGCAGACCTCCGCCAAGGCAATGTGGTCAGACACAATATAAATTCCAGATCATGTTCTGGATCACCGATCGCCACCAAAATCGAATCAGTTCTTGCTTGTCCCAATATACACATTGTCCGAAAATTTCATCCAAATCAGTGCAGTACTTTTCGAATTATCCTGCTGACAGACAGACAAACCAACACGACCAAAAACATAACCTCCTAACGATACACCTGTACTGTGTTGAATCATCTCTAAAGATACACCTCTAAAGATACACCTCCACCTGTACTGTGTTGAGTCGTCTCTAAATATACACCTCCACCTGTGCTGTGTTTTGGCTCTGCAGTTCCCCAGGTATGCGGAGATCGTGCACCTGACCTTGCCTGATGGAACGCGGAGGAGTGGGCAGGTGCTGGAAGTGATTGGGACCAAGGCTGTGGTGCAGGTGAGGGGGCTTATGGGTAGTGTAGTCTGATACAGCTTCAGAGAGAAAGATGTGCTGGTGAGGGGGCTTATGGGTAGTGTAGTGTCATACAGCTTCAGAGAGAAAGATGAACTTTGGAGTCGGTTTGCTTGCTTGTGACTTTTGGTGTTTTATTGGGTAGGTTTTTGAGGGAACGTCTGGAATCGATGCCAAGAAGACGGCTTGTGAGTTCACTGGTGACATCCTACGCACACCTGTCTCTGAGGACATGTTGGGTAAGACGCTACATAATCTCTCTCTCTCTCACACACACACACACACACACACACACACACACACACACACACACACACACACACACTCTCTCCTGGTGACATCCTGTCTCTTAGGACAAGCTTGGTAAAAGACTACATACTCACACACGCACACAGTCACATTCACCCCCTCTCTCTCTCACACACACACACACACACACACACACACACACACACACTTATCACACATATGTTTTCTGAAACATGCTCTCATGAACACTTTCTTGAGCTGTTATAATGAGCTATTGTTGAACTGATGAGGTGTGTGTGTGTGTGTGTGTGTGTGTGTGTGTGTGTGCTCTGACAGGACGTGTCTTCAACGGCTCAGGGAAGCCCATTGACCGGGGACCCGTTGTCCTGGCTGAGGACTACCTGGACATCATGGGTAGGACATTACACACACACAGTGTCCAACTGCAGACATTGCACACGCAGAGTGTTGAACTGCAGACATTACACACACACAGTGTTACACTGCAGACATTACACACACACAGTGTTACACTGCAGACATTACACACACACACACACACAATGGTGAACTGCAGACATTACACATGCACAGTGTTACACTGCAGACATTACAGTGTTACACTGCAGACATTACAGTGTTACACTGCAGACATTACACACACACAGTGTTGAACTGCAGATATTACACACGCACAGTGTTGAACTGTAGACATTACACACACACATGTTACACTGCAGACATTACACACACACAGTGTTACACTGCAGACATTACACACACACAGTGTTGAACTGCAGAACCACAAAACATGAGGGTCCCAGAGCAGTTCATGTTCAACAGTAGGTTGAGTAGATATGTGCTCGTAGGAATGGCCAGTTTATGGAGTATTTGATTGTGTGTGTGTGTGTGTGTGTGTGTGTGTGTGTGTGTGTGTGTGTGTGAGTTTCTGATAAAGACAGAGCATGGAGTCCTTTAGACTTTATACCTCTGTTACCACTGCCTGATGTGAATTTGAATTGAGTTTGAATTGAAGTTGATTTGAAACTGATTTCCATGTGTTGCCACGCCAACCCAGGCCAGCCAATCAACCCTCAGTGTCGTATCTACCCCGAGGAGATGATCCAGACGGGCATCTCTGCCATCGATGGCATGAACAGTATCGCCCGAGGACAGAAGATCCCCATCTTCTCCGCTGCTGGACTCCCCCACAACGAGGTATCGCTCACTCTCTCACTCTCTCTCTCTCTCACACACACACACACACACAAGACATACCCCTCTCTCTCTCTCGCTCGCTCTCTCTCTCTCTCTCTCTCTCTCTCTCTCTCTCTCTCTCTCTCTCTCTCTCTCTCTCTCTCTCTCTCTCTATGTCTCGCTCATTCTCACACACATACTCACACACACAGACACACACACACACCTGCGGTCGTCTCATTTGGTAACTGACACAATATAAATTTGCAATATAAATTCTCGCTGATGTTCCGGATCACTGATCACCACCAAAAATCTATTCAAATCTGTTGTAGTGCTTTGAGTCATTTTGTACCCAAACAAACAAACAAGTAGACATACATGCAAATGCTGGAGAAAACATAACCTTCATGGCAGAGGTAAAAAATGAATTGTAGGAAAACCAGTGTGAGGTGGTGGTGGTTTGTTTATGAAGGTAACAATGCATCTTCAGTGTTCGACACGTGTGTGTGTGTGTGTGTGTGTGTGTGTGTGTGTGTGTGTGTTTCTCCTCTCCAGAGATGGCGATGCTGCTGTTTCTCGAGGGCTGCCTGCTCTATTCTAATGTGCGCTTTATGCTGCTGCCACTTAAAAGCGAATCTATTGCCGTCCCTGACCCAGCGGAGTATGCCTGAATAGCGGCGCTCCAGCGCTAGGAATATTTAAATGTGAAAAGCTCTCCATTTGCCAACGCACACACACAGACAATGAGGGAAAGGTGACCAAGTGATACACCCCCCCACCCCACCCCCCCGCCTCCAGCAGTCCCCACTTGTGCACCGATTGGCCCACAAATCAAATAAATAGAACAACTTCAGAATGTCTTAGCTCTGCGGCTTGACCGCCTCACCTTTGACCCCTGCTTCTGATTGGTGAAGGAGCTGGGCTGTGGTTGTTGACTGCCGCTGTATGTGTGTGTGTGAGTGGGGGCCAAGGCTGGCTGGCACAACCACACGTCTGCTCTCAATGCGCTGCACAGAGAGGTCAACACAGGCCGCTGGTGGCCTACACACACTCTCTCAATGAGCAAAGATGCCAATTCACCCATTCCTTTGTGCCACTAGAAGAGAAGGTAGAAATCATTTTATTGCACAAAATTGAGGATGGTGTGTGTGTGCGTGTGTGTGCGCTAATTGCACATGATTCTAAAAGACTAGCGCGCAGTATCTTCTTAAAAAAATTGACATCCGGTGTGAATCAGACAGTAGTGCTGGTGTGTGTGTGTGTGTGTGTGTGTGTGTGTGTGTGCTAATTGAATCAGACAGGACAGGAGTACTGTTTGCTGATGCTGAGAGTAAGTGTGAGGTACTGTCAGTAGGTATGAGAAACAGAGAATTTGGTGCTTTGCAGGTCAGATTTGGGAAATGGTTGCTTAGCTTAATGCTAACTGCCACTGCAAAGCTAGGCTCACAGATGCTACTGGGCCGCTGTGATCATGTGATCTCACACAGATGCTAATGGGCCGCTGTGATCTCACACAGATGCTATTGGGCCACTGTGATCATGTGATCTCTCACAGATGCTAATGGGCAGCTGTGATCATGTGATTTCACACAGATGCTATTGGGCCGCTGTGATCATGTGATACATGTGATCTCTCATTCTCACAGACGCTACTGGGCCACTGTGATCATGAGATCTCTCATTCTCACAGACGCTACTGGGCCACTGTGATCATGAGATCTCTCATTCTCACAGACGCTATTGGGCCACTGTGATAATGTGATCTCTCACAGACGCTACTGGGCCACTGTGATCATGTGATCTCTTACTCTATGTTCAGACCGCAAGCGATAAATTGCCAAGAGTCGCCGAAGACTCCCAAGAAACATCGCTTGAGCACAGCAACCAAAAGGGCAAAATTGCCCATGACGTTAGCATACAAACGTTCGATCCTGCTTCTCTGCAGGCATCTCACCAGTAAATCGACATTCTGATTGGTAATCGCCCAACAGCATCATAGCTCATTACATAAAATTAACCGAAGTTTAACTTGATTTTATCGCCCAAGTCACCAAAGTTTCATCGCCCAAATCGCCCGTCTCCATACAAAGTCAATTACTTCCATCGCCCATGTTGGCTGAATCGGTCTTGGTCTGAACGCACAGTTAGAGACGCTACTAGGCTGCTGTGATCATGTGATCTCTCTCAGATGCTACTGGGCCGCTGTGATCGCACACAGATACTACTGGCCCTTCTGATCATGTGATCTTACACTAGCCCTACAGGCTGCAATAAAACTTGCAAATCTGCAGGCATCTGCAGAACTTTGAATACAAAATGTTAGGGAGACCTCAGTTTCCTCTGAAGCACAACACCAGTGGCATTTTCAAAATGTCATAACGTTACAAAACGTTTAATACGTCATCCATAGGGATGAATGGGAACTGTTACGTTGCGTTACGAAGCGTTATGACTGCTGAATTTGCCCCTGATGCCAAAGTGACAGTACCATGTAAGTCAGGCTTCACCAAAAGGAGTGATAGTGCAGCAGATTAAGTCAATATATGGCTAGAATCGCAAATTCACTTTGCGATACAAGTGGCAAATTTGGCATGAGTAATGACTAGGACCTACTTTATCAGAGAAGCCCGTTAGCCACCTGAAAATCCAAGATGGCGGCCATTTTTCAAGATGGCCACCACATTAAATGTGGAAAAAGTATCTTAAGTGTAGAAATGTAATGGATACACGTATTGTAATGATCTAGCCATCAAATTATGTGTAATGTGGCATGATAAATTAGCCATACAGTTCCAATTTTCTGGCCATTTTAAACTCAAATTCTCAGGTCCTGTCATAATCATGAGAGAGACCGGCGTTTGAGCCAGTGCTCTGTGCACTCAAATATGTTGTAATGCAATAACGGTCTTGCTTATACATTGCCTTGATGTCCTTTGTAACAAATGATAACTCATACAATTAAAATGACATTTTTAAAAGATGTTGACAAATGATTGATGTTGCCAAAAATTTCCCAAAATATGAGATTATTTTTTTGTTTCCCATATCGCCCACCCATAATCAACAGACAGTATTAGTACAGTATGGTCTCTCTCTCTCTCTCTCTCTCTCTCTCTCTCTCTCTCTCTCTCTCTCTCTCTCTCTCTCTCCAAGTAGTGACCTACTTTAGAGCATTGTATTGTTCCTAAAGTAACAAAAGTGTGTTGCTTCTCACACACACACACAGAGACAATACATGTAGAAAATGAAATGTAATGTGGGCCATAGTCTAAGGACACTCTTGGGAATGAGAGGATCCAGGTACACACACACACACACACACACACACACACACACACACACACACACACACACATAGTGTAAGGACACTCTTGGGAATGAGAAGATCCCTGAAGGGGACTTTGGAACGATTAGTGGCTACTGCTGATGTAGGAATGAGATGGGGGGCCTTTGTTCTCCTGTTCAGGGACACACACACACACACAACCCTGGCCAAGATGCATGCACACACATATGCACCCTGCTACTGCACTTTAGGCCTGTTCAGGGCCACACACACATGCCCATATGCACCCTGCTACTTTAGGCCTGTTCAGGGCCATGCACACACACACACACACACACACACACACACACACACAAACACACACACACACGCCCCCTGCTACTGTACTCACTCCAGTGGCCCAGATGCAACGCTTTCACAGATGATGTCCTGAACAGAGAACACACACACACAAAGACACACCTTAGGCCTGCACCATAGATTTTTTCAATGCCACATAAACTGCTTTGAGTGGCCACTGATCATCCAAAGCGCCACAGGTTTTCCTTGAAAAAAGCCGTAATGCTGAAGATGTGCCGGTGGCACCACACACACACACACACACACACACACACACACACTTACTTTTGTTTAGGAGGGGACCATAGAGGCTTCTGTTTGAGACGGGTAATTTGGAGCACCTGGGTTTGGTGGTGGTGGTGGTGGGGGGGGGGGGGTCTTTGGGCCCCTTTTGTGCATCAGTGTCCTTCCCAGGAGTGTGTGAGTGAGTGTATGTGTGTGTGAGTTCCCAGGCACACGATGGTCAGCTGGGCTTTGTGGTACGTCCTGAAGACCTCCCCCCTTCACTCCCCCGATGGTCTCTATTCATGTCTCTCTGCAAACATTTAGCCACTGAAGAAGAACCCCCACACACACACACTCTCTCACACACACTCACACACACACACACACACACACACACACACACACACACACACACACATTCACGCCCCTCTACAAACATTTAGGCACTGAAGAAGCCCCCTGTTTTGTTCCCAGAAGACAGTAGTGCTGAACGTGCAGTTCAAGTGTGTGTGTGTGTGTGTGTGTGTGAGCACAAGAGGGTCCGACAGACAGAAAGGGGGCAAGTATGCCTGTGAGTAAGTGTGTGTGTGTGTGTGTGTGAGAGAGAGAGGGAGACAGAGAGAGATTTCATGAGATTTTAAAACCTTCTTGATTGTTTCCAAAGCCACTGGAAAGTTCATAGAATTACACTTTTACATTAAATGAATAATAATAAAAAAAAAAAAAAAAAACCGATAGGAGGGGGAGAGGACTACAGACTACAAAAGATGACAGAGAGAGAGAGGGAGAGAGAGAGTGTGTGGGACTGGTGTGGAAGAGAGAGAGAGAGATAGAGAGAGAGTGAGAGTGTCAGTCAGTTTAGGGCTGCTCAATTAAGATGACCATTTTTTTAGTTGCCTTTGAAACACCAGAATTTTAACAACTTTACAGAAATTTAATTCAGTTTTCTACTAGCGAGTTAATCACAGTGACTACTGACTTGTGCCGGAAATTTAAGACAAATGTGTGTGGAATAGGTTGAGTTCAAAGGTTGCCCTGCCTCTATGACGCCTTGCTGATTGATCCGTCCTTGCAGCATGCATTGCAGTTTAAAATCACCCAATCGATCATGTTTCAAAATAAAAACATGCATACATAACATTTTTAACAAATTCTATCTATAAAAAAAGAAAAAAGTTATGCAAATATTTAATTTTAAAAGGCAGGGTTCTTTAAATAGTCAGTCAAGTAGAGTCCTTTATCAGTGTTGGTCACGTGACTCCAGTTCTTCGTCAGTGTTGGTCATGTGACTGGAGTCACGGCAGTTGTTGTCTGTAGAAGAAAATGAAAGAGAAGATTTGATACAGAAAGCCATTGATATAGAAAACCATCACTTAACATAAGCTGAACAGTGAGCATAGGTGGTGGTGGTGGTGGTGATGGGGTGGAGGCTCAAAAGAGACTTTAAAATCCTCTTTATAAAGTTAGGCTTTACAGACGGACTTGCATCTGTAAAAATGAATTACATTAGAAGCCACCTTATATTAGTATATATGACCAGAACATGAACTGAATCAGATTTGGAAAACCGCACCAGATCCAGACACATTCAATCAGATACATTCTGGAGGTTTAGACTGGCAATCTGAACAGACAAAGAAACCGGTATGAGGAACCAATATATGACACACAAACACACAATGCTGAAATTCCCCCTGACGCTGCCCTCTGATGAGGAAGTGTGTGTGTGTGTGTGTGTGTGTGTGTGTGTGTGTGTGTGTGTGTGTGTGTGTGTGTGTGTGTGTGTGTGTCATTCCATTGGTGGAGTCCCGTGAGCGTTGCCTTAACACTGGAAACCCCGATCATTTCCCCTGTGCACATACCAGCAGAGACTGTGTGTGTGTGTGTGTGTGTGGACAGCTCAAACTGGCTCAGAGACCAAATTGTAAGCCCTGTTTATACAACCAAAACACAAACAAACAAACAAATCCAATACAAACAGAAAAAAGCAGGTGTCCGCCTTTCTTAAGAGTTGGAGCCAACACACACACACACACACACACACACACACACACACACACACACACACACACACACACACACACACGTATGTCATGGCATTATACTTATAGACAGATGTGACCCCTCAGGACAAAAGCAGTGACGTAGACCAATTTTTCAAAATTAAGTTATTACCTTGCGTTTAAAAAATGCCTACAGTATATCAATAATATTGACAAACAAATTGGAGAGAAGGACGTCCAATGTGTTAAGATGTTACAAGTGAGTAAAAGGGAAAAAAATGGTGGAATATTAATGTGAAGTTCACTTGCATTGTGAGAGAGAGGAAAAAAACGATAGAATATGAATGTGAAGTTTGTGACTATTCACGTCCATTTGCTTGGCTGCAGCCGGTATTCTGAACATTATGCCGTCAACCCTCTCTGATGATGATGATGATGATGATGATGATGATGATGATGATGATAATTAGTTGCTTTAGTTTCTCTATATATTGTGTATCTATTTAGTATTACACCGTCCTTCTCCATGTGTGAAGCATCAGGAGATGCCCCTCTCTGTCTCCCTTATCCGAGGCCTCATGACCGCACAGCGAAATTTTCAATATAGTGCTGGCAAAATTTAGCCTGATTGCCATCGACTTTCAAAGCTCTGCGAGACGTTGGTCTGACCAAGAGCCTATAGCGCTGTAATTTCTCAAAACACATGGTTGACCCGCCTCCCTCTAATGCCTATGTTAGAAAATGTTAGAAATTTCTTCAGCAGTTGGCCAGACCAGCGAGTGAGGTGTTACGTCACTGGAAGGGCGTGCCAGGCTAGGCAAAATTAACTGATTAATCAAGTCATAAATCCAAAAAATTTAACTCCTGATGGATATGGTTCCACTTTCATGGCATGTATTATGTTCAATTTCAGATAGAAAATGGCTCGGCTTTCAAGTCAAACTAGACAAAGATTATGGCCTAGCTCCTGATTGTCCAACAACATGTTTGGGGAATCCTTGGGGGTAGGGGTTGTGAATGGCCCCATTTGAAAAGAACAATGCCAGCTATTTAGTATCAGGGCATTTACGGTGCAAAATAAGGATCCAACATACCCTAGAATCCAAATTCTTACTGGAGGAAATGAGTTGCAATTAAAAGTGATTAATCACGATTAATCATTGCAAAATTTTGTGATTAATCAGATTATTTTTTTTAATCGTTTGACAGCACCAATTCAATTTATTTTGTAGATCTCTCAAATACAGTACATTGTCTCGCGGTGCTTTACAGACAGTACGGGGAGAACCCATGAATAACGTGTGTGTGTGTGTGTGTGTGTGTGTGTGTGTAAGGCCAGCCAACTTGATGTTTTCCAATTTAAATTTCCCATTCAAATTTGATGCACCCTAATATATATATATATATATATATATATATATATATATATAGTTTGTGGGGCAGTCAATAGAAAATAGGAAATATGACTAGTGGGCAGTTATTCCTTCACATTTACATTATTCCCATTTTGCAGAGTAGGGTTGCATATTCCCTTATTTTATTTCTTGTGCGCACACACACACACACTGACCCCAAAGTGTCTGTTGTCGCTTTGGCCAATAGGAGCTCATCTTGTTAGATATCTTGTTAATATACCTGTAGGTGTTCTGGTGAGCCAATGAGAGCAGGTCTTGTTAATATAGGCGTCCTCGTGAGCCAATGGGAGGTGATCTTGAGCTGATGGGAGTGCTGCTCTAAATCTCATGCAGTAAAATGTTAAATCACTGTGGAAAGAGGGAAGTGTGTGTGTGTGCGTGTGTGTGTGTGTGTGTGTGTGATACAGAGACAACAGATGAAGTCTAATCAAAAGCAGAGGCGTTAAATGAATAGAGACAGGCGTACAGTAGAACACACATACACACACACACACACAAACATGGCTAACAGGCCAGGCTGTGTGTGGTTAGTGAGTGTGGGGGCGGAAGCCCTGAATGATATTAAAAAACTCTTTTGTCTCATTAAGTAGAGGCCACAAGGTCACTGCTACACACACACACACACACACACACACACACACACACACACACACACAGACTAAGTAGAGGTCACAAGGTCACTGCTGGCATTTCTCTCCTGGCCAGAACAGGTGTTCCTGGTCAGGGTTCACAGCAAGGCCACCCCACGGATCAGCACACACAGACCTTCGTTTTATTCACACACACACACACACACACACACACACACACACACACACACACACACACACACACACACACACACACACACACACACACACACACACACAAAGTCACTACATTATACGAAACACTTATACAGAATGCACATTATCATCATATGTGTGACTTTTTCTTTTTTTTCCCTCAGTCTTTGCTGACTTTCACACACACACACACACACACACACACACACACACACACACACACACACACACAAAGTCACTACATTATACGAAACACTTATACAGAATGCACATTATCATCATATGTGTGACTTTTTCTTTTTTTTCCCTCAGTCTTTGCTGACTTTCTCACACACACACACACACACACACACACCTAATGCACTGATATAAATATTGGTTTAGTGCACTAAAGATATGTAGCATAAAGGGATGACTTAGCTGCCGTGTCCTTGTTGGTGCGTTGTAAGTGTGTGTGTGTGTGTGTGTGTGTGTGTGTGTGTGTGTGTGTGTGTGTTGTAAATGGCAATGCCCTGTCTGTTTAATCTTCATCCCTGGAGAAATTCACTATTCTTCCAGAACTATCTCTGGCTCAAATGCTCACGGACCTTCTGGAATTTATATTGGCTGTGTCCTTTGAAGGAAGCATTTGGTGGCAGCGAGGCATCAAGGCATGTCTGCAACAAGTAAATACATAAAATCCTGCCTTCGAAGTTACCTTCATTTTGCCCACTTTTGAAGAAAGCATAATGTTTCCTTCAGGCTGCCTTCAGTGTCCAACATTCTATAGAATCTGTTAATGTCTTAGCAACGGCGCCTGGACAATAGCAGGGTCCCAGTGACGTGATAACGGGTGCGCGAACAATTCGAACTGATGGGCAGGATGTGGAAGCAAGCATAACAACACCAATGGACGGCACGGAGAAAAGTGCATATTGTAGTGGTTTGGAGCCGGTATGTAGGGGAAAATACAAGTAATTAGTAGGGAAATACATCGGACGTGACCCGTACTTGATGAAAATGTCAGAATTTTCTCAAGAGCGGAAAGATTAGCCGACAATCGCGGCTGTGGGCATTACGAACTACGGCATGGTTCTCTGAGTTTTTCCCCCTTTTTCTCACCTTTACGGGCGATTTCCTTAGGCACTCGATATTAACCCTTTCCCTTCTCTCGGTTAGACAGTTTATAACATCCAAAAACGGCACAAAACTTAGGCTTTTGGTACAAAAAAGTTGCAGCCAAAATGCAGTGCTTTCAATGGCTCCAGCTCCAGAAGCCCACCAGTTGAGGTTCGCGCGCGTACAGAAGAACACTGAAAAATACGTTAGTGACGTCGGGTGAAACCCAGCTATTAAATAAACAAAAAGGAGGCGTTCAAAATTGCTAACTGCTAATGGTGTTCTAAATTGAGAAGTTTTTAGCAGGCATTGATACCTTCTATGTTGGGTAACTTCGTAGACAGTGAAGACAGCGAGGCAGCAAGTTACTAGACTACCTTCTCGTTTCGGACACCGCCATTGTGTCTGTGACCACATTTCTGGTGGTTAGTTTGGATATGGATGAAATTTGTGTGTGGATGAAACGTGTGAATTGGCACAAGAAAGAACTGATTTAATTTTGGTGGCGATTGGGGATCAGAACACATCTGGAATTTATATTGTGTCTAAGCTCTCCGAGTTCTTTTCTAGTTTATTTTTTTTCGTTGTCCGATTACTGTCGTCCTAATCATTTTCTCCTCTCTCTCTCAGATCGCAGCTCAGATTTGTCGCCAAGCTGGTCTGGTGCAGAAGTCTAAAGATGTGATGGACTACACTGCAGAGAACTTTGCCATTGTCTTTGCAGCTATGGGGGTGAGTGCTGTGTGTGTGTGTGTGTGTGTGTGTGTGTGTGTGTGTGTGTGTGTGTGTGTGTGCACCATGTTCATATTGTGCATTTGGTGTCTAAATTCTGCGTCTAACACACACACACATACTCCTCTCCTAGGTAAACATGGAGACGGCTCGCTTCTTCAAGTCTGACTTTGAGGAGAACGGTTCCATGGACAATGTGTGTCTGTTCCTGAACTTGGCCAATGACCCAACGTGAGTCCACACACACACACAGTCAGCATGTCTTGGTCATCTTCACTGACACTGATAAAGACAGAGAACAGTGAATGATAGAAAATAAAATAAATCCTTACCAATTCATAACTCCATGTTCAACTTCTGTGTGTGTGTGTGTGTGTGTGTGTGTGTGTGTGTGTGTGTATTGCTGTTGCTCCTCCCTGCTCTGTCCAGTATTGAGCGCATCATCACCCCTCGTCTGGCTCTCACTACCGCTGAGTACCTGGCCTACCAGTGTGAGAAGCACGTCCTCGTCATCTTGACTGACATGAGCTCCTATGCCGAGGCTCTGAGAGAGGTAAACACACACACACACACACACACAGAGCATGTCCTCGTCATCTTGACTGACATGAGCTCCTATGACGAGGCTCTGAGAGAGGTAAACACACACACAGAGCATGTCCTAGTCATCATGAATAACTGTACACACACACACACACACACACACACACACACACACAGAGGGCAGTTGGGTAGCTGGGTAGCTGGGAGAAGAAAAGGCTGGTCAAGAAGACTGCCCAGAGTCGTACGAAACCAAAAAACGGGACAGAACTGAACCGAGGGTTTTGTGAACCTTACCTCCCCTAACTGTCACACAGTGTTCAGGGGAGGACTATCTATACACACACACACACACACACACACACACACACACACACACACACACACACACAGTGTTCCATATTGAGTAATTCAAAAACTCCATGACTATTAGCACAAGGATAAATTAAATAAAAGAATTCTCTCTCTTTCAATCACACACACACACACACACACACACACACACACACACACACACACGATCAGGATTAGGAAATCCTGTTTAGTGTACTTGTTGGCCTTGCTCTCATAGAGCGCGCGCACACACACACACAGTCCTAATTCTGCAACCTTGCAGTGTTGATTCTATATGGTGGTGCTAGTTATGCAGAGACAAATATACTTGTTTTCTTTCAAACGCTGGGTTGATTCCTGTCCAAATTGATGACAAAGATGAATAGGTAGCATTTGCATAGCAGAGAACATAAAGTCACATCTTGTCATCTTGGTGGCATTCGTGGAATGCTTTTAGTCAGATCTCAGCACAGCAAAGCTAATGGGGTAGAATTTGACTATTCTGTCGTGTGTGTGTGTGTGTGTGTGTGTGTGTGTGTGTGTGTGTGAGAAACAATTCTGTCATGTGTGCCTGTTTGTGTGGGCCTGTGTGTATATCTGGGCACAGTACGTGTTAGTGTGTGTGTGTGTGCGTGTGTGCATTTGTATGTCTCCATCTGTGTGTGTGTGTGTCTCTGTCTCTGAGTATTTGTGTGTGTACACAAAGGCCTGTCTGTGTGTGTTTGTGTGTCCCTCTGTGAGTGTACTAGGCGTGTGTGTGTGTGTGTGTAAGTATGTTTATGTGTGTCTGTGAGTGTACTAGTTATATCTCTCTCTCTCTCTCTCTCTCTCTCTCTCTCTCTCTCTCTCTCTCTCTCTCTCTCTCTCTCTCTCTCTCTCTCTCTCTCTCTCTCTCTCTCTCTCTGTGTGTGAGAGAGAGAGCAGGGATAAAAGATCAATGTCATCTCAGGGCATTTCATTACATTAAGCATGTTCTCTTCTGCCAAGGCAAGTCCTGTCAATAGAAGTGTGTGTGTCTACTTTCTCTCCAGCCAAATGTAACCCTGGGCATTGGTTGTTAAATTCATGTGCAAGGTGTGAGCACCACCAAGGCCATAGGTTTCGTTTGGTTTTCTGAGAACTTGCACACACACACGTGTGCGCTCACACTGAGAAATTGTAGTACTAAATTCTACCTAATTCTACCTATCTTTTAATGAAAGTGAAATATTTCTGTATTGTGTTTTCATTTCATGTGTGTGTGTGTGTGTGTATGAGGCACATGTGTATTTGATGGAGTGTGTATGTGTGAGGCACTTGTGTATGTGAGGGGTGTGTGTGTGAAGCACTTGTGTATTTGATGATGGTCTGTGCGTGTGTGTGTGTGTGTGTGAGACACTTGTGTATTTGGTGTGTGTGAGTGTGTGAGGCAATTGTGTATTTGATGGTGTGTTTGTTGGTGTGTGTGTGTGTGTGAGTGTGTGAGGCACTTGTGTATTTGATGATGTGTGTAAAAGGAGCCTGTTCCTCTCTTCACGCCACATCCTGATACACATGCAGCAGCAGATTAAAGGGATTAGCACGCAACCGGACCCCCCCCCCCCACACACACACACACACACAAACATACGCACACACACACACACAAGCATACGCACACACCGCTGGACCCCAAGCCCTCACACAAAAGTCCTCTGACCCCCTCTTGACATTTGAAAGTCCCAACAACACACATACACTCACACACAATTAGTGTGCTGGGCTCTGCCTTATTCAAGCACAGGGGTTCAAGTTTCTTCTGCTTAATGCACACACAGACACACACACACACACACACACACACACACACACACACACACACACACACACACAGTCATACATGTATAATGTAAGCTGATGTCTAAACAATCAGGAAGGACAGCTGTTCTGAAACACAGTTTCACATTTGTAGAGTGTGTGTGTGTGTGTGTGTGTGTGTGTGTGTGTGTGTGTGTGTGTGTGTGTGTGATCTTGACCCCTGTTACTAAGGCAAGAGTCGAAGAGAAGCCTCACACAATAAGTCTGCTTAAATCAATTTGTCATATGGGTGCTCTGGGCACGCCAGGTGTAGTAAAGCTATCTATGACAGTTTCACATTTGGAGCTGCCTTTTAATATGGTCATGTGATAACTTTGTGTGTGTGTGTGTGTGTGTGTGTGTGTGTGTAGGTGTCTGCTGCCCGAGAGGAGGTGCCTGGTCGTCGTGGGTTCCCAGGTTACATGTACACTGACTTGGCCACCATCTACGAGAGAGCCGGCCGTGTGGAGGGAAGAAACGGCTCCATCACTCAGATTCCAATTCTCACCATGCCCAACGATGGTACACACACACACACACACACACACACACACACACACACACACACACACACACACACACACAGACACACACACAAGGGTTAATGTACAGTAAATCATAGTCCGTGTGAAACTACAAAACCATAGGATATTTGGCTTATTGATGCTACTGTATAATGCAAAAGCAGAAGTAAACCGTTAGGTGTCATTTGTCCCCTTTGAATCTGTCAGTTCTCCTTAAGAGAATGGTCAATGGTAACATTCTAATTATCCTCATTCATAAGACTAGTTTTCTCATTTTTGGAGAGAAAAGTTTTCACTAAAATGAATGTAGGCCTCTAATGTCCCTAATGCTGTCCCTAATGTACACTGGGCCTATTTTGCTATAGTATGCACACAAACACAAAACACACACCATGTTTCTACTTGCAGGCATATGCCTGCACACATCATAGATCACGTGTATACTCTATACACACACACACACACACACACACACACACACACACACACACACACACACATCCAGTTTCAGAAACCAGTGATGTTGGAACACTGTTTGATGACGTTTGTGTTGCTCTCCCAGACATCACCCATCCAATTCCTGATCTGACTGGTTACATCACTGAAGGACAAGTGTACGTGGACCGCCAGCTCCACAACAGACAGGTAGGCCACACACACCACACAGACACACACACACGCACGTACACTCACACACACCCATACATACATAGGCATGGACATAAATACACACACACACACTCTTCCTCTGTGAATGCTTCTCATGCAGCAGGTAGTCTGACCTTACTGAGAGAACAGCAACTGTCTGCTACTTTGATTGCATCAGTCACTAAGACACTTCCCTGCTGTGTGTGTGTGTGTGTGTGTGTGTGTGTGTGTGTGTGTGTGTGTGTGTGTGTGTGTGTGTGTGTGTGTGTGTGTGTGTGATTTCGCTACAGATCTACCCTCCCATCAACGTGCTGCCATCTCTTTCCCGTCTGATGAAGTCGGCCATTGGAGAGGGTATGACCCGTAAGGACCACGCCGATGTCTCCAACCAGCTGGTAAGCCCCCCCACACACACACTCACTCTCCAACCAGCTGGTAGGGGCCTATTAATATGTTTATATGATATAATATGATAATATGTAAGGGATAATGAACGACACGGCGTGCAGATATATAAAAATAATGCACGTTCGAAGTTCTAAGGCTAACGAGGCCGAAGGCCGAGTTGCCTTATAGCTTCGATAAGTGCATTATTTTTATATATCTGCACGCCGTGGAGTTCATTATCCCGCTTATACCACTGTTGCCACTTATCCGCTATGTGGTTTGACTAACAACATGCCCGTTTTGATGGCTAGGTGGCTACTGATGGGTGAAGACAAGCTAGTTGTCAGAACTACTTCTTTCCGCACTTACCAAGATAAACTGCCGTTACTAGTTCTAATGTACAGTTGCTAAGTCAGTCGTTAATTCCATCTCCCGTTGTCAAGCGCTAAGTCCAAAGATTCTAACATGTCTTGGGCTCTGTAAATTCACCGTCTCCCATACTTCCAAACGAAGTGTGACAGAGTTAAAAACCATCGCGGTCACAAGTTACAATGTTGCTGTGTCATGGACGTTGGTCGGGTCACTAAATTGTGAGCTTGTGTTAACGTGACAGTTTATTTAAAAGTCAGGGCGAATTGATATGCAAGTCTGAATATGGACGGAAAAGTGGAACTACTTCATAGCCGTGCAGTTACCTGAAAAATAATGCACGTTCTAAATAGGGCATCACAATAGGAAATTTGACCAAGCAGTGGTATAACAGAAAATAAATAAATGGATAAATTTAATTTGTAATTGTTTAGCGCTGAACAATGATCAAATAAACCAATGAACAAAGATAACCAATGGGCAAAGAGAACCTAGTTTTTTAATTCTCTCTCTCTCTCTCTCTCTCTCTCACTCACTCTCTCCCCCTGCCCCCCCCCCCCCCCTCTCTCTCTCCCTCCTCTCTCTCCTTCTCTCCCTCTCTCTAGTATGCGTGCTATGCCATTGGTAAGGATGTCCAGGCCATGAAGGCTGTGGTGGGAGAGGAGGCCTTGACCCCTGATGACCTTCTCTACCTGGAGTTCCTGCAGAAGTTTGAGAAGAACTTTATTGCTCAGGGTGAGCTGCAGACAATCCTCTTGCTCCACACACACACAGAATCACAAATATACACAATCTCTCTACACACACACACACACACACACACACACACACACACACACACACACACACACACACACACACACACACAGGCAGTGCCATGAGAAACACTAAGCCGGTGTCTGAGGGACGCTTTAACGTCGTGGCTATTTGTCCTCCACCGAGCTTTATGGATTTGAGGAGGAGGAGGAGGACGGAGATGAGTTACTTACTGCTTATCCGTTGTGTGTGTGTGTGTGTGTGTGTGTGTGTGTGTGTGTCAGTGACTGTATAGCTGCCAAGCTTTTTACTGATCTTGGAGAATCACACAATGTCCAACATCTCTCTCTCTCTCTTTTACTTACTCACATACTCATTTCTTCAGTAGAAGGACATGAAACATCCTTCTGTCAGCTAGCTAGCTAGCGTCCCTGTACCCCCGCCCTGGTTGTGTGTGTGTGTGTGTGTGTGTGTGTGTGTGTGTGTGTGTGTGTGTCTGTGCCCCCGCCCTGGTTGTGCTCTGGTGAAGAGTGTTCTATTGTGGCTCTGTCTGATGGCAGCCATGTTCACATTCATATCTATTCATATCCCTGTGTGTGTGTGTGTGTGTGTGTGTGTGTGTGTGTGTGTGTGTCCTTTTGTGGTCCTGCTATTGTCTGCCGATCACAGGCTGCGCCATCAAAGACACTAATTGAGTATTTGTGTGCTGGCCTAGGAGTAAGACATGAGCTGTAAACTTGTTCTAGCATGTGTGTGTTTGTGTGTTGTGTGTGTGTGTGTGATGTGATGGTTGTTCGCACGGCTGTAGTATGAGTTGTAAACTTCCTACCCCACGTGTGTGTGTGAGGTTGAGCGTGAGTGTCTGGATGGTGTGTTATGTGATGTGTAGCTACAGCCAAGTGTATAATAATAATAATAATAATAACAACAATAATAATAATAACAATTAAAGCCGCAAGCGGCGATGACGGGCCCTCGCACCAGGTGCACCGCAAAGAGTGCATATCGCAACAATGGTACACAGTGAATGCACATTCACTCGGAACAGGTGTGCTATCTTTGTCTCACCCTCATTTTTTACACGCGCAGACACTCACTGTCACACACTCACTCAGTCTGCCTTTTAAACTCTTTCTCTTAGTAGGGGCGCTACAGAGATTCACATAAGTCATACTGCATGTTCAGAAGGTGGTCCACAGTCTGAGTACCAACTTTGGCTATGATAGGTCAAACCGTTTCCAAGTTATAATGTTCGACCACAAGGGGGCATTAGAGAGTTTCGATTCATGGTTTTGCGTGGTCAGAACACGGTCAGGAGTCCATATACCAAGTTTGGATAAGCTACGTCAAACCGTTTCCAAGTTATCATATTTGACCACTAGAGGGCGCTAGACAGTTTCGATTCATGATTCTGTGTGGTCAGTACACGGTCAAGAGTCCATATACTAAGTTTGGATAAGCTACGTCAAACCGTTTCCAAGTTATAATATTTGACCACTAGGGGCGCTACAGAGTTTCGATTCATGGTTATGCGTGGTCAGAACACGGTCAGGAGTCCATAAACCAAGTTTGGATAAGCTATGTCAAACCGTTTCCAAGTTATAATTTTTGACCACTAGCACTTTTAGCACCTTTCCTGCTTGACCAGGTGGTGGTGCTATAACAGGCACGCCCACGGGGTGTCTAGATATCATCACAGGCACACGATCTATGAACCTGTGAAGTTTCAGATCAATCGGGTAAAGTATAGTCAATTTCTGGCACTTTTCCTGCTTGGCCAGGTGGTGGCGCTATAACAGCCACGCCCACGGGGTGTCTAGATGTCATCACAGTCATACTATCTATAAGCCAGTGAAGTTTCAGATTAATCGGGTAAAGCAGTATCAATTTCTAGCACATTTCCTGCTTGGCCAGGTGGTGGCGCTATAACAGCCACGCCCCCGGGGTGTCTAGATATCATCACAGTCATACCATCTATGAACCTGTGAAGTTTCAGACCAATCGGTTAATGCTGTGTAATTTTATGACACACTTCCTGTTTCGTGATGAGCTATTAAAATCATACAATTTCATAAAATTGTTATTTCAACATAGTACGAGATATCAAAAATCCGTTCGCAATTTGGCATCATCAGCATCTAGAGGTCATGTACACCAAATTTCACTTCAATCTGACATACCGTGTCCGACGAGTACGTTAAAGTTCATTGTGTGTCCAAATTTTTACACTCCTTATTACCTCACTTCCTGTTGGGCGTGGCTAATGCAATGTAATACAAAAATTGTTCGTCTTGGGGAGTCCCACACACCTACCAAATTTCGTGCATGTAGCTCAAAGTATATGTGAACCATGGAGCTAAATGTCAATTTCTGTAGTGGTTCCACCTTGCCAGATGGTGGCGCTGTAATAACCACGCCCAGTAAGTGAATGGATATCGTGGTAATCATAAGATCTATAAACGGTATGAGTTTCAGGCGATTTTATCAATCAAGTGTGATGTTATGCCACATTTCCTATTTTTCATTTTTTCTCTTATTTCATGCATCCGCCATCTTGAATTCGTAAAAGGTATGAAAAATCCCTTCGCAATTTGACATGAGCAATGTCTTGGTATCATATCTACCAAATTTCACAGGAATCTGACAAACGGTGTCCGAGGAGTATGTTAAAGTTCATCATGAGACCGCCCCATAGAGCCCAAGGTATTTTTTTACTTTAGGGGGCGCTACGGAGTCCCTGGGCCACACCCGGGTCTATACCTCTGTAAACCTCCAGTGTTCCAGACTTCCAAGGTGTGTGCAAAATTTCGTGAGTTTTCATGCACGGGAAAGGGGTCAAAAATGGCCGGTTCCAGGGGAAGAAAAATAATAATAATAATAATAATAATAAAAGAAAAAAATCCTTACAAAAGCAATAGGGCTTCGCACCGGTCGGTGCACAAGCCCGTTCCGGGCTCGTGCACCTCGGTGCTCGGGCCCTAATAATATTGATGATGATCATAATAATAATACTAATAATAATACATAGCAATGTAATAACAATCAAATAATCTGCCAAGTGATTCAGTGTGAGCTTATTGTTATTCTTTGTCGTTGTGTGTGTGTGTGCAGGTCCCTATGACAACCGTACGGTGTTTGAGACGCTGGACATCGGCTGGCAGCTGCTGCGTATCTTCCCCAAGGAGATGCTGAAGAGAATCCCCCAAAGCACGCTGGCCGAGTTCTACCCCCGAGAGTCCGCTGCTCGCCACTGAGCAGCACGACTCCCGACCCCTGATCCTCGACCCCAACCCTAGGCTCACTGCCCTCTGGTCTAGACAGAAAAGGAGGAGGACACACACACACACACACACACACACACACACACACACACACACACACACACACACACACTATTCAAGTACAATACATACTGTACTCAATACACACATTGTGTAACTGACACACACACACACACGCACAGTGCTAATACAGTACATACTGTATACACTTAATTCACACATTGTGTAACTGACATCACACACACACACACACACACACACACACAGAGCCCCTCCATTTTCTTCACTTTCCCACCAGAGCAATGGGTTTAGTTAGTTGTGTTATGCTATGTGCTGTGGGTGTGTGTGGGTGTGTGTGTGTGTATATGTATAGGTGTATGCAAGCCTGTGTGTGTGTGTGTGCACATAGAAAACTTTTTTTGTCTGTGTGTATCTGTCATCGGGATCATTTTGACTCTTGTGCTGTCATGTTTTTGTTTTTGTTTTGTCTGTCCCCATCGGTGTAAATGAGATGTTGACAAACAGATGTTGATATTTATAAGGATCCATCATGGTCGCAGTTGTATTTATGTTGTCGTTAGCCCCAGGTGAACATGCAAGTCCAACACATTTGATCTTAAAGGGAACCTATTATGTTTGTGTGTGTGATGTTGTTTTGTCTCTCTCTCTCACACACACACTCTCTCACACACACACACACACTCTCTCTCCCTCTCTCTCTGATTGCTGATGTTTTCTCTGGCCATCAGAGTATGATGCACCACAGATCTTCCACAATAACAGGATGTCTTTAGTTCTTTACTCCTGTGGAAACGGTACCTGCTGTTAATGTGAAGTTGTCTCTCCACTGTTGAGACATTTTGCTGTTGATCTTAATCTTGTGTGATCAATAGCAATATGGTTCCGTCATCATGATATCTCTTAACTGTTGGGACACTGGAGGTGATCTTCATTGAACCATTTCCCTTTCTGTACTCCTCTCCTCATTGTCGGTCTCTTATTTCATCTCTCTCTCTCTCTCCCTCCTTCTCTCTCTCTCTCTCTCTGGCCCTTCAGTCCCCCTGTATTAGAGTGAAAATGGTTGAGATGTTTACATTATGTGTGTTCTGAGTGGGCTGTGATATTGCTAAGACACTGAGCATTCCTTTGTCATTACTAATCCTTTATCTCTTTGAATGATTTATCTCTGTGATTCATCCTTTTATTATATTATCCCTCCTAAATGAATAAATTATATTATTCTCACTGTACATTTTGTCATGTCGTTTTTTTATTGTGTCACCAACAAAATGTGAGGGGGGGGGTATATTGTTGCATTATGTTGCGATTAGGCTACCGTCTAACGCATAAGGTTTAGAAACTTAAGGGACTGTGTTTCGTAAGGGGATTTGTGTTTTGTAACCAGTGCTATATAGCAGTAATTCGCTGAGCAAAAAATAAATTCAGCTCTAAAGTTTTCTAACCGGCACAGCCGCTTCTTTCTCGATAGTCTCCTTGCCTAGGCGTCGTGCCAGGCGCCTGGCGGCAGCTTACCTGCAGTGGTGTTGCGATTGTAACAGTTCAACCTTGGGACAGGTAGCCTGCAGGTAGGCTACGCTACTTCCTGCTTGGAAGTTAATCAGTGAAGTTGAATAAGAAGGTAATGTCCACCAGCATGGAGATTGGTGCAGAGGAGAAGCATATCGAGAACATTGCAAGGCTGTCGGACGAAGGTAAGATAGTGGTAGTCCAATCTAGGCAAGGGTTTCCTGTAGGTAGTTGATGTGGGCAACGCTGCGAAATCATACCGGTGTTCCCCTTCTACCTCGGCCCCTGTAACTCTTTACATTACGGGCTGTGAAGTAATAGCCTACTGGATAAGGAGCAGGTAGGGCAAGAACAACGAGAGAAAAGCATGAAGGGATAAATAAGAGTAGCCCAGACAAGTAATTGCGTAAGTAGTAGGCTACTGTAATAACACAAACATGCAAGTAGTTCAGTAAACTAGTGATTAGTGCATCGAATAAAGAAATGACGGGTATATCACACAATCAAATTAAAGGTGTCGCCTATCTAAAGGTGGGCTTTCCATTGACTTGGAAATGGCTAATCCAAAGGTGAGGTGTCAGCAAAGTTTAGTCCAGGACAGGTGTCAAATCAATGCCTTTATTGTAAGTGTTACGGGACCCTATTATGTAAATAGCTATCCAGCATACTTACGCAGTAAGTGGATAGGCCTGCTCTGTTCATCCCCCTTGCTGCTTTTTGTTACAGTAGTCACAGCCGTCCATTAAAGCGTTAGGCTATACTGTTCGCACTTAGTTTGACAGCTGTTACAGTCCAAAGTAGTCCACCTTGATCTCTATTCAGTAGCCTCTACTTGGCCGAGATGTCAGGACAGGTGCCAGACTCAGCCTCCCTTTTGGCATCTCTCTAGCATTTTGAGTGTGATGTCCCAGCCCATTTTGGAAGCAACACTAGGCCTACACTCTTGGTCAGAATTTGAAGTAACCTAGGTTATCATTTTTTACATAATTAATTCTGGTAGGCTTACCATCTCTAAATTACTGATAATTGGGATGCATGTAAGCCTGGTCATATAGATGGATGGATAAATAGGCTAGCTGTAGGCTAACCCCCACCAGACATCCAGGATACAGTGTTGTTCTGGAGGGGGGGTAGGAAAATAAAACATGTTACAGCAGAGACGGTTGATTGATCATACTGATCAATCATGACATTACTGACTTCATTGTTGGCTTTGCACAGTGTTGTTCTGGTGAGAGGGTAGGAAAGGAAAAAGAAAACAGTAAGCCTACAGTGTGATCAAACAAGTGGTTTTTTTTTTATTATTATTGTCACTTCACCATATAGGCCAGGGGTCGGGAACCTTTTTGGCTGAGAGAGCCATGAACACCACATATTTTGAAATGTAATTCCATGAGAGCCATAAAATATACTGACTGAAATAGATAGATGAATGGATTGAAACGTTTTTACGTTATCACTCTTTTTATTAAAGATTTGTCTGCGAGCCAGATGCAAGCATAAAAATAGCAAGCCATAGGCCCCGCCCTAGCCCTGATATAGGCGTACAGACACTGTCCTATATGAAATGCTGTTTGAAAAACTGACTGGGATTAAATCCAGACCAGTATAAATAATCCACTGGAAGTACTGGGAATGACCAGGCCAGGCGACACAGGCTTCCTGAAATCTATTATTGTATTCTACTCAGAACTCATGTATGACTCAAGTGTGTGTGTGTGTGTGTGTGTGTGTGTGATGGTGAGTTAGCACATGTGCCCGCCTGGAGCAGTATATACTTCATCTGTTTTACACAGATGAAAAATATCTAGCTGACCACATAATAACAGCTCTTTTCTTTTCACTCAAGGTTAATTACAACATCAGGTTACCTCATTAACCACCACCAATGTGTACTAGCAACCTCTACTGAAAACTCAGCTGGGTTGCTTTAATTAAAAAAAAAAAAAATCTAGATTAGACATTTTTGCTGAAAACCCCATTAAGATTAGAATAATCCCACCCTCCTCACTCCTCAGAGTCCTAGAGCCCTGGGGCCCGATCCACCAATATTGTCTGAAGATAAAATTTAAGCTAATTCTTAAGAAAAAAAATAAGAAGTTCCTAAGAACTTAGATCCAGGGGTAATTTTCCCTGTAGCATATTTGCTAACTAAGTGAGCAACTATGTTGGTTGCAATGCATTTTCTCATTATATTGCAACTATTCCCATAACTGGTTAGCAGCTATTGGGGAAACTGACAGACTGGAGCCCAGCCACCTGTTCCTCGTGACGCAGACAGACGTATGACTTCCTCTGCGTTGGCTGGGGTGATGCATAGGTTCCAGGGGAGAGTATTTGTGGCGATGTGTGTGTCGCACATGTGAGGCTGAGCTGTGTGTCACCTTCTCCGTGTCATGGTGGTGGTTGCTCTCTGGACATTGAGGTGGCCAATGAGACGCGTCTGTTTATGGGAGGTGTGAGCCATCACCGACCGCCATGCTACGCCACGCCACACTGGCCAGTGGCCTGCCCTCACACACACACACACACACACACACAGACACACACACACACACACTCTGAGCGGTGTGATTGAGCGATTCCCAGTAGTCTGTACAGGGAAGGGCTGCTCTCCTATCTCTTCACCATAGATTGATATTCATTCTAACCTGTGATCTGTATAGGTCTATAGTAATCTATAGCAGTATTTTACAAATACCTCCAGTGTGGTATAGATCTATAGTGACCTGTAGTAAGTAGTATTGTATGTAATATCTGCGGTGTGCAGCATGACCCACAGGAGTGTGTTTGTGTACACAGCCATCCAGCAGTACGAGGGACTCAGGAGGGAGCATGACAAGACCAAGGCAGAGGTCAGTGGCTTTGTCTCTTCTCATCTATGGGCATGTAACTCTTCCTCCTCCTCCTCTTCCTCCTCCTCCGCATCTTCAACGTCTCTTCTCATCTATAGGCCTCTAACTCTTCCTCCTCCTCTTCCTCCGCATCTTCAACGTCTCTTCTCATCTATAGGCCTCTAACTCTTCCTCCTCCTCTTCTTTCTCCTCCTCCTCCTCTTCCTCCTCCTCCTCCGCATCTTCATCGTCTCTTCTCATCTGTAGGCCTCTAACTCTTCCTCCTCCTCCTCCTCCTCCTCCACATCTTCAACGTCTCTTCTCATCTATAGGCCTCTAACTCTTCCTCTTCCTCCTTCTCGTCCATATCTCCATCTTCATTGTCTCATTAATAGGCCTATAGTAATTCTATTATTGACATTCTATCATTGAAATGCATTGAATTTATCACTTTTTCTGACTTGAAAAAAATGGGTAATAAGATCTAAAACGTGTCTAAATTCACTTTCTTTTACACAATGCACATCTGAAGCCCACAAATTGGGAAGTCCCAAATAGATAAAAGTGGTTTTAAATTTTTTTGCATGAGTATTGTAAAAGATTCTATCTATTCAGGACTTCCCAGTTTGTGAATTTCCCATGTGCATTATTTGAAAGAAAGTGAATTTAGACATGTTTTTAAAAGGTATTCGCCTTAGGGACCAAGTATACTTCCATACCCAAGGTATTTGACTTAGGGACCAAGTATACTTCCATACCATACCCAAGGTATTTGACTTAGGGACCAAGTATACTTCCATACCCAAAGTATTTGACTTAGGTACAGTAGTTGTTAGCCAGTGTTCCTACATCGCCTCAGCTCTGTCTTGCCTGTCTCGTCTCCATTAGAAAGTTTGAAGGTTGAATCTGATTCTGATTGAATCTGATGTGAGTTGTTAACTTAGGCCAGGGGTTCTCAAAGTTTTGATCGGTGAGGGCCAATACAAGGACCCTAGATTCAACAGAGGGCCGCTAAAGGGGCAAGGGACGGAAAAAAAATCTATTCTTTTTAATAACCAGGTTACATCTCTATAATTTACATTTATGGCAAAAAGTAAATGCCACTTAACACCACTAAATGTAGATTCATTCTTTCAAAGCAATGTACAGTTCTAACAGTTTTGCTGATATTATCAGATGTTATCGTGGGCCGCCAGAAATGTTTCCGCGGGCCGCACTTTGAGAACTTATGACTTAGGCCATGTCTAAGCCCTCATGCTCGGAGCAAATGGCATAGCTGTTGTTGCCCTTGTGACGGTGTCAACTAGCCCGGGCACATTTCAAATTTCATGGGCAGTGTGGGTCGCTCAGAACCACTCATAATGAATGTGTGCTTGTCATTGGGTCGCTCAGAACCGCTCATAATGAATGTGTGCTTGTCATTGGGTTGCTTAGAACCGCTCATAGTGAATGGGTGCTTGTCATTGGGTTGCTCAGAACCGCTTATAGTGAATGTGTGCTTGTCATTGGGTCGCTCAGAACCGCTTATAATGAATGTGTGCTTGCCTTTGGGTTGCTAAGAACCGCTCATAATGACTGTGTGCTTGTCTTTGGGTTACTTAGAACTGCTCTTAATGACTGTGTGCTTGTCTTTGGGTCGCTCAGAACTGCTCATAGTGAATGTGTGCTTGTCTTTTGGTTGTTTAGAACCGCTTATAGTGAATGTGTGCTTGTCATTGGATTGCTTAGAACTGCTTTCAGTGAATGTGTGCTTGTCATTTGGTTGCTCAGAACTGCTCATAATGACTGTATGCTTGTCTTTGGGTTGCTTAGAACCGCTCATAATGAATGTGTGCTTGTTTTTGTCCTTCTCTTCTCTTCTCTCCCTATTTAGCTCCGCTTGTTGAAGGAGGAGAGGGATGGCGCCCTGAAGAAACTTGATGAATTTGAAAAAGGTGGGCAGATCTATTTAATTCATTCAATTCCTCAATTCCCTTCAGCGTGAATACATTACTATATTATCATCTTATTTTATCTTATCTTACACTGGTACAGCACCAATATTCTGTCATTTATTATAAGGTCTTTTTTGCTACGAGTGGAATACAGAAAATAAGACTGGCGAAAGAAATTCTTGCAACAGAAAAGCAAGGTCACTAGCAGTAGAAAAAGGAGTTTCACTGAGGCGATAGAGACGTCATATAGGCTAGCAGTCCCTGTCATAGCACAGCCGAATCTACTGCCTGAAGACACTGCTGCTTGGCCAGGTGGCTATGAGTGGAATGTGAAGGTGAATCTCAATGCCAATCCCTAATGTTAGACCCTTAGCCCTAAACACTACAACTCAATGCCAATCCCTAATGTTGACCCTTAGCCCTAAACACTACAATTAAATTCCAATCTCTAATGTTAGACCCTTAGCCCTAAACATGAGAACTCAATGCCAATTCCTAATGTTAGACTCCATAATCCATACTCTAATTGCCAGTGTGTACTGCATACTCCCCACAGCTACTGAACTGCCAGTGTATACTCTATTTTTATACTGTGTCTTTAGTACCCTATAGTCTTTTCTGGTCTTTTCCGGTGCCTTCTAGGCAGCGCTGCCCTCAAGGCACTACTCCCCTCTGTTTAGGTTAGGATGAGGGTTGAGGAGATTAGGGTAAGGGTTAAGGTAGTACCCTCTAGGCTGTGTTGCCTGGAAGGTGCTGTTGGGGGCAAAAAACACCACTGAGCCTCTGTAGCCTGTGTCTGTAATGTCCCATCAAATATGTTCCCACTCGCCTAGGCAGGAGTTCACTGCATGCACCACGGTCTTTAGTACCCTTAAATACTCTGTAACTACTGTTAATAAGCTATTTAATAACCATTTATAGAAGACGGTTATTATTATAAAGTGCTACAGTGTAGGGTAGCCTGTGTCTGTAATGTCCCATCAAATAGGTTCCCACTCGAGTTCACTACATGCACCACAGTCTTGATGTGGGAACTTTTGACAGGGAAAAGTAAACATAGCAGCTTCAAAAGAGATTAGTATCTCCTGGGTAGGCAATGAAGGGTTGTTACTCCTTACTGTCAGTCTCATTGTAAACCTTTGAACACTATGTGTGTGTGTGTGTGTGTGTGTGTGTGTGTGTGTGTGTGTGTGTGTGTGTGTGTGTGTGTGTGTGCGTGTGTGTGTGTGTGTGTGTGTGTGTGTGTGTGTGTGTGTGTGTGCAGTGTGTGACACACCCTAAAGAACTGAAGAGCTCTTACCTTTGACCCAGTCAGCTGAGTCTCATGCCTGCTGCTACCTGACTATAATCTTACTTTAGCCAGCTTCACCTGACACTAGTCTTACTGTACAGAACAATCTTACTGTAGCCAGCTTCACCAGACTATAGTCTAACTGTAGCCAGCTTCACCTGACAGTGTGGTCATACGGATGATCTGATATCACCAAGTAATTAAGAGTCCGGAATCAATGTCAAACTTGTTGCCCTGGATGAAGGATTAGGGTTAGGGTTAAGGTACATTGATCCAGGGCAAACGTTTTACGTTGATCCTGGACTCTTAAATACTTGGTGATATCAGATCTTGCGTGGTCTTACTGTAGCCAGTTTCACCTGGCACTAGTCTTATTGTAGCCATTTTCATCTGACACTACTGTAGCCATCTTCACCTAAACCCCAGTCCAGTCCTCACCTTCTAAAGTCCCGCCTCCACTTCTCCTACTGACTGACTCACCATCAGACTGGTGGAACACGCTCTGGCACAAGGCAATCACTACTGTGTGTGTGTGTGTGTGTGTGTGTGTGTGTGTGTGTGTGTGTGTGTGTGTGTGTGTAAAGATGATCGGGAAAAAGAGAAAGAGTGTGAGCCATTTCTGCAGTGGGGTTGAAACTGTGAGAGTAATTGTAGACACACATGTTATGTGTGTGTGTGTGTGTGTGTGTGTGTGTGTGTGTGTGTGTGTGTGTGTGTGTGTGTGTGTGTGTGTGTGTGTGCACCAGTGGGGTTGAGACTGTGAGAGTAGGTGTTGACAGACATGTTATTGCAACACACAAAGGAAAAGAAAAGACGGCGAGATGCAGCACAGGGAAAAGAAAAAGTAAAGTAGGAATGGGAACGTAGGACAGTCTTCTTACGGACAACTGTGCATGCAGTGCTGTAGGACTTGCAGTGTAGTCTTCCTATACCTTTCTTATGCGATTACGTAATGCCTTCCTACACATGCTTCCAACACCTGCAACACCTTGCTTCCATGCATCACCTTGCTTACATGCTTCTGTCCTTGACATATTCTGACAACATGTTCAGCCATTTTGCATGTAAAGACTTGAAAGAGATGAACTAATGCCTGTGGGGGTAAGACTACTTAGCCTGGGCGAAAGCGACTGTTGACTATGTCATACAGTCTGGCCCAACGCAATTGAAATAGGTTTCCGTTTGGATATGACGTATTCCCTCGCCTGGCTTTCACGCCTACAACTTTTGCTTTCTGTATTAACAGATCTCTCGCAAGTTCTAATCTATTTTGACATCGTAGTGGCAATAAAGATCATGGATGCTAATGTCATGTACCAAT
>JAODXP020000006.1:25430575-25438075 GCA_027497455.2 Sardinella longiceps
GGGGCAGAGTCATAGAAAGGCTATAGTGTGGGGCAGAGATCATAGAAAGGCTATAGTGTGGGGCAGTCATAGAAAGGCTATAGTGTGGGGCAGAGCCATAGAAAGGCTATAGTGTGGGGCAGAAATATAGAAAGGCTATAGTGTGGGGTAGAGCCATAGAATGGTGTGGGGTAGAGCCATGGAAAGGCTACTGTATGGTGTGGAGGAGAAAGCGTCATACACCAGGAGGCGTCTACAAAATGACTGATGTCTTTGGCATGCTGACCAGAGGCATCCTGTGGGAAAAACAACCCAGCACCAGGTCCTCCATGTCAAAACAACCCAGCACCAGGTCCTCCATGTCAAAATCAGGAGCATTAACCCAGCACCCAGCCCAGCCCTCCTGCTGTCTGGTTTGAATAATTACTCATAAAAATGTTAAAATATTTTTTACCTCTGTTCAAACGTGAAGTTATGTAGTGAAATTATAGTATTGGTTCACGGACAATTTGCATGTAAATTGCTCCAAATGTTTGGGTGGGAGTGACGGCTGTGTTTGTTGGGGGATGGGGGTGGGATGATGATGTCCGTGCCGCCCTCCGCGAGACATGATTTCCCCTCTACCTGACGCCAGTGATTTGGTGTGACAAAAAAAAGAGCAAGGAAAGGAGGTGATCATTTCTCCGCTCATACCGCACCAGGGTTTTGAATTAAAAAGTGGTAATATGAACAGACAGCCTGTCGGTGTGTGGGTGTGTGTGTGTGTGTGTGTTGAGGGGGGCAGGCAGTCAAATCAAAGAGCAATCCAAACACATGACAATTTGTTGTGATGTTTGATTTAGGATGATGAGGGGGCCGTGGCGTTGTGATGGCGACCTGGGAGCGGAGAGTGTGTGTGTGTGTGTGTGTGTGTGTGTGTGTGTGTGTGTGTGTGTGTGTGTGTGTGTGTGTGTGTGTGTGTGTTTGTGTTGTGCACCTCCGCTACCGCCTTGATTTCCCCCCCGAGCCCGAGTGTGTAATTTCACCCATTCTGTCTCATCAGTCATAGATTATTATCAAAGAGCACATTTTTATATCAGCATTATGCTGCTGATTGCATTTCTTCAGCCAAAGTTGCATGCCGGGATCGTCAGAGGCACAAAGCACAAATAGAGAGAGAGAGAGAGAGAGAGAGAGAGAGAGAGAGACATCTGCTGCAATCGGCTCTGTCTGCATTGCTAATGAGCTTTATGAAAGGCCAGTGCCGTCTGATTGATTTGCTCAGACCCCAACGACACAGAGCACCAAAAATAACGCTTTAGCATTCCTGCATTAGCGACACAGAGCACCTCAAATAACGCTTTAGCATTCCTGTGTTAGTGACACAGAGCTCTACAAATAACACTTTAGCATTCCTTCATTAGCGACACAGAGCAATACAAATAACGATTTAGCATTCCTGCATTAGCGACACAGAGCACCTCAAATAACGCTTTAGCGTTCCTGCATTAGCGACACAGTGCAATACAAATAACGATTTAGCATTCCTGCATTATCGACACAGAGCACCTTAAATAACGCTTTAGCGTTCCTGCATTAGCGACACAGAGCACCACAAATAACGCTAACGCTTTAGCATTCCTTCATTAGCATGCAGAGCAAACAAATAACATTGTTACTACAATCGGTACTACAATTGGTACTACAATCATTTTCAAAATATTTTGTTGCTTTCAGCTGTCTCCATCTTTCAAAATCATCTCCTATACATATCCTTGTTTTACTTCTGACCTTGTCATGACATTTTTCGGAAGCATAATGAGGTTTTGACAATGACAACAACACGAAAACCACTTGAAATGGCAACATAAACATTACTTGAGGGCTGCAACTTAGCTTTTCAAATGCAAATATTCTGGCTGGACTACAACTGTCAGTTATATCAGTGTTTAAAATGAACATGATTCCTTCATGTTTAGTGACATATCAGGGCTGTTCAATGAATATCTGAGGTACATTTCTTACACACAGCTCATTTAAATTGTCAGAAATGTTCTCTGAAGTGGAAGAGCATGATGGTTCTGTCTGTCTGTCTCTCTCTCTCTAGCTACATCGTCAGAACCGAAGAGCATGATGGTTTTGTCTCTTTCTCTCTCTAGCTAAATCGTCAGAACCGTTCTCTGAAGCGGAAGAGCATGATGGTTCTAGCTCAGTTGGATCAGCTGGCCATCACTGAGATCAACCTTGATGACGATGAGGAGGAGGAGGAGGAAGAGGAGAAGGAGTGTACCCAGAGAATCATCTCAGGTGTGTCCGCCTACAGGTGGTTAATGTCCACACATGTGTCCACTACAGCAGCACACAGGTGTTCACTAGTACAGCACACAGGTGTTCACTACAACAGCACACAGGTGTTCACTACAGCAGCACACAGGTGTTCACTAGTACAGCACACAGGTGTTCACTAGTACAGCACACAGGTGTTCACTACAACAGCACACAGGTGTTCACTAGTACAGCACACAGGTGTTCACTAGTACAGCACACAGGTGTTCACTACAGCAGCACACAGGTGTTCACTAGTACAGCACACAGGTGTTCACTACAGCAGCACACAGGTGTTCACTAGTACAGCACACAGGTGTTCACTACAACAGCACACAGGTGTTCACTACAGCAGCACACAGGTGTTCACTAGTACAGCACACAGGTGTTCACTAGTAACAGCACACAGGTGTTCACTACAACAGCACACAGGTGTTCACTACAGCAGCACACAGGTGTTCACTAGTACAGCACACAGGTGTTCACTACAGCAGCACACAGGTGTTCACTAGTACAGCACACAGGTGTTCACTACAACAGCACACAGGTGTTCACTAGTACAGCACACAGGTGTTCACTACAACAGCACACAGGTGTTCACTAGTACTGCACACAGGTGTTCACTATTGATGTTCTGCAATGCACGTCATTGTTACCACGTGAACTGCATCTGTTATGCATAACAGACAATAAATACAACTGATAAAGGCATTTGAATCCACTTATTTCATGGCTATCTGCTTTTTCTTGTATGTGTGTGTGTGTGTGTGTGTGTGTGTGTGTGTGTGTGTGTGTGTGTGTGTGTATTCCTCAGGACTTCGGGAGAAGCTGGAGCAGGTCCTGGAGGAGAAGAGGATTATGGGTATGGACCTTGAGGAGGCGCGAGAGCAGCTGGTGTTTGTCCGAGGGGAGGTAAGAGAGGACCAAAGAGTTGCGTTGCGTTGCCCTCCATCCACTCCTGTCCTGAGTGTCCTAGAACAGAGGGACCTGGTCAGCTAACCCCTTCTCTATGCCTAGCATGACTACACTCCTACTGTACTGGAGCCTACCATAGGGTTATGGGTTAGGGCAGGCCTGGGCAAACTAAACTTCGACCAAAATAATTGCCCACCCCTGGGTTAGGGTATTTACACTACAACCGTGTCTGTGGGTGATGCGTTGTTTAGTGATTTCGGGAATTAAACATATTTTGAATGCACCCTAGGCTATCATGAGCATTTTTGTATGCATGAAGAAATATGGAACCTAAAACTTTTCTGACAGAAATTGCCAACAGTGGACAGAAGTTAGACATAGTTTTGTTCAAACTCAGGAGAAGAAGGGGTGCGGGGCACACAGGTTGGTTCGCACATTAGTGGTCACACGCTCATGCTTGCCGAGGCAGAGCCAACTATTATGAAAATATGACATTAGTCTAAATAGCCTTCAGTAGCCAAGTAGGCTATGTTAAACAACGAAGAACATTTTTATTCTGAAATTGCTAATAAGCAGTAGGCTAGGCCTATTTATTCAGCAGCATGCCAGCATCCTGACTAATGTTAGGCTACCTGTTAAATCTAATGCACACTTACTTTTAGCCATAAACTACCTGATATGAGAACATAAAACATTTCCTCAGTATCAGACCGCATTTTCAATGATAGGTAAATAGTAATAGTTGGTAGGTAAATACAGCGTCACAGTAATTGCATTGGACTTTATAGTGTTTTCTTGAGAAATAACCTAACCTGCTTCATCTCTCCTTGTTGTCACGCAATACGACAATTGACGTCACGTTCTTCGGGGTGGCAAAAGCCAAAAGTTGTCAACGAAACATTAGTCAAAAGCATACATCCTATTTCACCAAATATGCATTTTCTGGTTACAAAACCTACGTCTTTAGATTCAACAGTCAACAGTTCTTATCTCGTTTTACAAAATAACAAGTCATAAAGGCAAATTTATTAATGTAAGACAGGCTTTCCCTGTTAAATGTATTCACGTCAATGGGGTACCGGTTGCTTTCTGCCACCCAGAATTGTCTCAGCACCCCTTGTTTACAAACATTGTGAAATGTTGTATAGCCTACCGGAAGATGTAGGTAGCTTCTGTAATGTGCAAGATTTAAATGATTATTTGTTAAGCGTGGATTTTTAATTGAACAAGTCGTAACAAACAAATAATCTATCATCGATTATCACCCAGAAGCGGTGAACCTGCTCCTCTGCTCTGAGGGCCTTTTCTCCTTCAGTGACTCTCTCTCTCTCTCTCTGTGTGTGTGTGTGTGTGTGTGTGTGTGTGTGTGTGTGTGTGTGTGTGTGTGTGTGTGTGTGTGTGTGTGTGTGTGTTTGTGTGTGTGTCTATCTTTGAAGGCCTTTTGCGGAGGAGAAGGCAAGATTCTGCTACTGTCAAATAGCTTCCCTGTGTGGCCATTCATTCTCCTTTGCCATGTCCCATCTCTCTCTCTCTCTTTTTTTTTTCTTTTTTCCACTCTCTTTTTTTCTCTCTTTCTCTCTTTCTGCCACTCTCTCTCTCTCTCTCTCTCTCTCTCTCTCTCTCTCTCTCTCTCTCTCTCTCTCTCCCTCAGCTTGTGACAGAAAAGCAGCAGAATTCACTTTTGATTGCCAAAATAGACCAACAAAAGCGACTCTTGGGGAAATATGATCGAGGTGAGAGCCCAGACCTATTTTCCCTCTCACACACACTACACACACACACACACACACACACACACACTTGCACACGCACGCACGCACACACACCTACACACATACACACACACATTCATACACTCAGACACACTTATACACTCTCACACACACACACACACACACACTACACACACGCACATTACACACACACACACACACACACACACATACTCGCTCTCTCTCTCTCCCCATCTCTTTCTCCTGCTCTATACTTGACTTATCCCTTCGCCCTCTTTTTATCTGAAAACACACAATCATTTCAATCCTCTTGCTGTTTCTTGTGTGTGTGTGTGTGTCTCTATCCCTCTTCATCTCTTATCTTTCCATCCCTCTTTCCAGTCTCTCTCTGTTCACCTCTTTTTCTTTCCATCTCACATTCTCTTTGTCTCCGTCCTCTCTTTTTCTCTCCATCTCTCTCTGCCCTTTTCTCCTCTCTCTATCTCTCACTCTCTTCACCCATAGTCTTTCTGTTCTAAACTCTGTGAGAAGCACATGGCTGCTCGGGCTCACTCTCGGTCTGGCTCTCGCTCTCTCTCTCTGGCTCTCTCTCTCGCTCATACTTTACTGGGATGACAAGATGACAAATAAACAACACAGTAATACATACGAACGTGAATATGACAGATTTTTTGTCTCAAAATAGCGTTCAGTAAGCCAAGTAGGTTATTGTTAAATAATGATTATTATTATTATTATTGCAGTTATTATTGCTAGTAAGTACCAGTAGCCAACAGTTAGCACTATTAGTACATTCTCCAGCATGCACAGCATCTTGACGTAGATTGTCAGTCTAATGGCTGTTCTCTCCAAAATACAGGCCTGACAGTATTCAGGCACTGTCCCTGATTTCAGCCATAAGCTACCAACATGACAGTGGGGACATAAAGACATTTGCCTCGAGATATAAAGAGGTGGGATTGAAGTAGGATTAAACTAACATTTAAATGTTTTCTTCTCAAACCCTCATATAAATGATGTTCTGAGTTAAATGTGCATCCTTGAACGGCCATCACTGTCTACTAGCTGAAGATTTGGAATTTGGAACACCCCCACCTGTGCCCACCTCCCCATGATGGAAAAAAGTTCAGGCTCAGTCAGGATTCTTTTTCTATATCTACCCTGAAAATATTGTCAGCACAATATTATCAATCCATTTCTTTCTCTCTCTCACTCCCTCCATTTCTCTCTCTCACCCTCCCTCTCTCCCTCCATGTCTTTCTCTCTCACTTTCTTTCTCACTCACTCCATCTCTCTCTGTCTCTCTCCCTCTCCCTCCACCGCCCCCCTCTCTCGTCTCTCTCTCTCTCTCTCTCTCTCTCTCTCTCTCTCTCTCTCTCTCTCTCTCTCTCTCTCTCTCCTCTGTGTTTGACTTCCCTGGTCACCTGTAACCTGTAGAGCTCAATAGGGCCTTGTGCAGTGAGGCATCTTGTGTGAAGGACATCTCAGGCCCTGTCCACACGGCAACGAAATCCGGTATTTTTGTATCGTTTGGGCCTTCTGTCCACATGGCAACGGCATTCTGGGTGGGCTGATCCGATATTTTTTCACAACGCCCGCCAGGGTGGGACGGAATCGTTGCCAGGCTGCAACGTTATCGTTTTGGTGTCTTGTGGACGCGAATTAGCCCCGTTGTCACCAACACGTGACCAAAATAACCTTACATGTGACCACCAACACCACCATGTTTGACAGCCTTTGCTGCAGGCGTTGTTATTAGTTGCACTATATTGCTACAAAACCTCTTAATCCTTGTTTAACTATCAAACTATCAGTTTGTAAGGTCTCAAATGCCTAGGCTGGCACAGTAGGCTAGGCTATAAAATCGCTAGCATAGCAATTTAGCCTAATGGTATTCCTGTCTATGTCCCTGTGTAACCTGTTAGCTATCTGAACCCTACAGTCATTAATCTGATCCATCCATCCCAACTATTTTAGTAAGTAACTTCTATGTTCATAAACAGACATCACAAACCTTCATGTTGAACGTTTATTAGTCTTGAAAGCAGCATTTTAAAAGCATAGATCCTTCCGACGAACTTTCAGGAGCTGTTGATTTCTTCATTGAAACGGACTATTTACTGAAACTGTTATCGCCGCCTGCTGGCCAGGAATATGTATTACATCATTCCACTGAATGACAACGGAGCCATCTGGATGAGATTTGTTAGCGCTCCGTTGCGTGTGTGGACGCGATTTTTTTTCTCAGCCCGCTAAAAAAAAATCTCGTTGCGTTGCCGTGTGGACTAGGCCTCAGTCAAGTGATGGAGTGTTTGTATGCGTGTGTGTGTATGTGTGTGTGTGTGTGTGTGTGTGTGCGCGTGTGTGTGTGTGTGCATGTGTGTGCGTGCGTGTGTGTGTGTGTGTGTGTGTGTGTGTGTGTGTGTGTGTGTGTGTGTGTCTGTCTGTCCTCAGTGTCTGTGTTTGCTGTGGAGGAGTTTGAAGCTCTAGAAGAGAGTCTGGAGCTGGAGAGAGATCTTCGTTCTGAGGCGGAGAAGTTTGCCAGAGAGGCAAGAGTTCTTTCATACAC
>JAODXP020000006.1:25445575-25455575 GCA_027497455.2 Sardinella longiceps
CCAAAACGCAACAGGCTGCGTACATAACGTAACGCAAATACTATACATTAATGTAAAGATATAAGAAAAACATGGCACACCTGTACACAGAAAGGCACACATACAAACGTTGTCCCTGTTAGCTGGCTCCCTCCACTCCTAAAATGATTAAATACAGTAGAAACAAAAGGAAATATCACAGTGAGTTAGCAACTACAGCATAACTACACTGGAATCCACAGTGGGGCTAATCCCCACATGTGGCGTGTCTCAAAATCATAAACATAACTTACAGAAAGGCCATCATGCAAAAATAACTCAAAAATAATGCACATAAAATATATACAAATAAAATAATTACAATTAAAGCTACAGATGGCCCTTTTATATATCAATATTTACATAGATTAGGATTAGCCTAAATCTCCAAACCTACCTCAATCCAAACCAAAACGCAACAGGAAGGAGGAAGAGGAGATAGGGAAACATAAGACAAGGGGGGAAAGGAGGGGCTACCAGGAACCCCTAACTGTATCAGGGTACCATAGAAACTATTTAGACCAGATCTTGTGCAATTATATATTCATAGAAAGGGGGACCTTTCAACCTGTTACACTCACCCCTTCAGAATTGCACAAAGATCTGCAAACATCTAACCTGCACTGTATACTGGCCATTAGAAACTCTCCAGCTTTAAAAGCTACCTTCCTCACAAGGCTAAAAGAAAACTGAGGTTGATCAAGTCTCAGAATCCTCTAAAGGAAACAGGGATGCCGTATACACCCCATAGACTAATGCCTACTGCCTACAGTGACAGAAAATTACATAATAAAATAAGGCACTTCCAAGAGAAACCCACTACTTTATACAACCCTAAATTCAAAAAGGGTCAATAAACAGTAATGAAAAATACTCTTTCTATTAAACATGGATGACATGACACTGTCAGGGACATCATCACTAAGGACGGACTGAAGCTGAACCATAGATTCAATCAACCTACACACTGGCCTAATAACTCGACCAAATCTAGAAGTGTGGGGTGCGTGTGGTGTGTGTGAAGTGTGTGGAACAGGAGCTTGTGGCTGTGTGTGTGTACTGGGTGGAGTGTGACTGGAAGCATCAATCAGACCATGCTCGAGAGGGGACTCTGAGGGAGGCTCAGCCATGACAGGATCTTCGGTCACATCTTCCGCAGGCCCTGGAGTGATGTCTGAGTGCTGTGAGACCCATGACGACGTACGATCTCCTACAACTGCATCCAGAGAAACTTCGTCTGGAGGGGGAACGGACACCACATCACTGGGAGCTGCATGCTCAGAGTGAGGCTCATCCTGGGCAGACTCAGATTCCGCCTCATCCTCATCCGTGGAGCCTTCATCCAGTCTCTCACTCAGAGGGAGGAAGTTGACCTCCAACAGCAGGTTTCGGTGCACTACTTTCTCGTTCCCTTGGCTGTCTCGAATCCTGTAAACGTGAAGCGCTGGCTTGGCAGCAATGACGGTGTAGATGGCGTCTCCCCACCTGTCCGCTAGTTTACGTTTTCCTCGGCAGGCCTTGTTCGCCACCAGCACTCTGTCTCCTACAGACAATAACTGACCTTTGACCCTCTTGTTGTACTGATCTGACTGGTGTCTCTGCTCCGACTCTGTGTGTTTCTGAGCAACAGACATGGCAGACTTGAGATCTTTCAATAGAGAGTTCACAAAGGCGTCATAGTCACTGACTGTGTCGTCCAACAGAACACTGCAGAACATCAGGTCCACAGGGAGTCTCGGGACACGGCCAAACATGAGATAAAAGGGGGGCAAAGCCAGTGGTCTCATGGGCTGTACAGTTGTAGACGAACGTCATTGTCTGGACCATCTGAGGCCACTTGTGTTTCTGTCTAGGCGGCAAGGAGCGGAGCATGCTACCCAGAGTCCTGTTGAATCTCTCTGTTCCACCATTCCCCATAGGATGGTAAGGAGTGGTGTGAGACTTGGAGACACCGGCAAGATGAAGAAGTTCTGTAATCAGCTCACTCTCAAAGCTAGTTCCCTGGTCAGAGTGGATGCGTTCAGGGAATCCATAGACACAAAAGAACTTGTCCCACAACGTCTTAGCTACTTTTCTTGCTGTTTGGTCCCGACAGGGAAACGCTTGGGCTAACTTTGTGAAGTGGTCCGTGATTACAAGAACATCAACAGACTTGTTGTTGTGATCCTCTGCAGACCAAAAGTCAATGCAGACTAATTCCAGTGGAGCAGTTGTCTTTATGCTCTCCAGCGGGGCTCTGGCAGCTGGCTCAGGTGTTTTACTCAGTACGCACCTTTCGCACTTCTTGACATAGTCACGGACCTCCCTCTCCATGTCACACCAGAAGAACCGTTGGCGGGCTAGGTGGAGTGTGCGGGCCTGACCTTGATGACCAGCGTGATCATGGACTCCAGCTAAAGCGTCACATTTCAGCACTCCAGGTAGCACATACTGAAATCGCTTGTGGTTTGTCAGGGGGTCTTTGCAGACTCTGTACAGGACACCATTCAGCAGGGTCAGCTTGTCCCAGTGTCTCAACAGCTGTAGAGTGGACTGACTCTCCTTACAGCGTTCACGGAAAGATGGCCTCCGCTTCCTCTCTACGTAGGGCAAAGCGGCTGCGATGGACGGGTCACGCCGCTGATGAGACTGCAGCTCTTCCAGTGACATGGCAGGCAGAGCAGGCTGGCCAACAGGAACCACATCGGACAGGCGTTCCACCACAGACATGGCCCTCAGCTGTGAAGCAGATTCCCAGTCACTGTGACTCTCAAGCAACGTCGACACCTCATCCTGAGAGAGACGCACGAGAGCTGGCTGAAGACCCAGACATACAGGACAGAGCTTGGGGTTGGCTGGTTAAACGGAAAACATCTTGGATAAATCCATCTTCAACATCACTGGCACACTTAAGCAGTTCTGTGTACGGCTCTGAAAGCAGACGCTTGCTCAGTGGCTTGACAAAGGGGTCTCTGCTCAGGGCGTCAGCTACAACGTTCAATCTGCCTGGAACATGCTTGATTTTGAAGTTATACGGAGCCAACTTCGCCACCCAGCGCTGTTCACAGGCATCCAGCTTCGGCTTTGTCATGATGTATGTGAGGGGATTGTTGTCCGTCCACACTGTGAACTGGTTGCCTTTGAGCCAATGGCTGAACTTGTCACACACTGCCCATTTCAGCGCCAGAAATTCCAGCCTGTGTGCAGGGTAGTTGGCTTGACTACGACTGAGTGACTTACTTGCAAACGCCACAGGCCTCGCTCTGTTGTCACCTTCCTGGACTTGTGAGAGAACAGCTCCTAATCCGTCAAGAGACGCGTCGGTGGAAAGGATAAAGGGCTTGTCGAAGTCTGGATGTGCAAGGACCACGCAGCTGACCAAAGCGGTCTTCAGTTCCGCAAAAGCTTTGTCACACACTGCCGTCCAGTCTTGTGGAGTTAGCTTGCGAAACGTGCCACTCTTTCCAGTCTTCGCTGTCCTGCCCCTACGCTTGGCACCTGCAGTCAGACAAAACAGAGGCCTGGCAATGGAGGAACAGTTGGGAATGAAATGCTGATAATACAGGACCATGCCCAAAAACGAACGTATCCTCTTCTGGGACGGTGTGCAACCATCAGCTTCCATCAGGTCTGTTTTCTCAAAGGACGAAATCACAGCAACTTTCTCTTGATCCACAGAGACTCCACTGCTGTCTACAATGTGGCCCAAAAACTTGACTGACCGCCTCAGGAAGTAGCACTTCTTCTGTGACAGCTTGAGGTTGTTGGCTCTCAGCCGGCTGAAAACAGTTCTCAAACGCTCTAGTCCGTCATTAACAGATGGTGCAAAAGACAGAAGATCATCAAGGTAGCATAGAAGGCTGGAAAAATTCAAGTCACCGAAGATACTGAGCATCATCCTCATGAAGGAGGCTGGACTGTTACATAGGCCCTGAGGCAAACGGTTATACTCGTACAACCCCAGCGGAGTGGTAAAGGCAGTGAACTTCCTGTCAGCATCATTCAAGGGGACATTGTAGAAGCCGGACGTCAAGTCCATTGTACTGAAAACAGCATTGCCCCCGAGCGCAGCGAGGCAGTCAGACTGATGGGGAAGAGGGTGGGCATCTTTAATGGTCCGTGCGTTCAACCACCTGAAGTCTGTGCAGATACGCAGGTCGCCGTTCTTTTTCCACACCATAACTAGAGGGGATGCATAGTCACTCACAGACTTTCTGATGATTTCACGCTCTTCCATGTCATTCAGTACTTGCCTTAGCTGCTGATAATGCGCTGGTGGGACGCGCCGATAGGGGAGACGGAAGGGACGGTCGTCTGAGAGATGAATCCTGTGAACAAAGTCTTTGGCCTTTCCGCAGTCAAGAGAGTCTTTTGAGAAGATGTCACTGTACTCTAAAAGCAGGTTCGCCAACTTAGCTTTGTCAGCAGGAGAGACCTCACAGCCGTCCAAGTCAATGTGATTCAAGCCAGCCTCATTCATCGCCTGGGCAATGTCAGTGGGCATGCTGATACGTGATGCTGAGCTGGGAGCGGTGTCCTGGGTCTGACACAGTCCCTGGGAAATGTTCAAGTCCTCCATCGCTAGACATGACGACACATCAGCTATCTTAGCATTACGTCGTAGAGTGATGGGCTTCAGTGTTGGATTTAAAATCTTCATCGGGACCCAGCGATCACCCCACATGGCAGTCACAAGCTTTCCAACTAAAATGTTTCTTGGAGCAGAGCGAGCAGAGGTGGGCTCAACAATGACGGTGCTGCCAGGTGACACAGGAACATCACTGGGAAGTCTGCCCCACACTAGATATTCTCGCTGTGGGAGGAGTGTTACACTGTGCATCAGCTTCACTGTTCCGACTCTGTCACACTCACCTGGGCCTTCCCATCGTGACACACAGCTCAGCAGCTCCAGAAAACGCTCACAGTCAGGATCATCGCTCTTGGAGGAAATCAGCTCCCAGTATTCCTTCTTGCTTCTCATGCCTTGAAGAACAGACTTTATCACGTTTGTGCCAATTATGAAGTCATCTCGCTGGCCTGGAACAACTAGAGTAGGTACAATAAACTTATTCTCATACACTTCAATTTCAAGGTCATAGAAACACTTCGGGTACGTTGTCTTACCGCCACAGCCCACAAGCACCACATTCCCGGGGATTAACTGAGCACTGGGCAAGACACCAGCAGACTGAAGTTTCTTCTCTGCCTCTTCACTGAGTGTACAAGACATGGAGCCAGAGTCTAGCATTCCTCTCAAAGTGACATTGCCACCTACCAGCACTGGTGTGTAAAACAGCTCGCTTGACCCTTCAAGTCTCTGTGAACTGATGAGAATCGGCACCTGTCCCGCTGGCAAAAGCTGGCAGTTGTTACTGTAGATTGAAAGCAGATCTGGTTCTCCAATGAGGGCTTCTGTACCATCACCCACGCTTGCCCTCTCACAGCGTGGGGCCTCTAGTTTGACGGCATGGTGTTGGGCTGTGCGGACGCTGGACGAGACACATTGGGACAGTCGTTCTTGAAATGACCAGGCTGGAAGCAGTGGCGGCAGAGTTTCAGTAGCCTGCAGTGGCTGAAGGTGGAGTGGTCAGCGCTGCTGCACACACGGCAAGGAGAGAACACTGGTGGCTGACGTGGTTGCTGGCGCTGCTGACGCTGTTGAGGCTGCGTCTGACGTGACACTGACTGGGGGACAGAGCAGAGTGTGATGACCTTACTTAGCATGCTTACCACTTCTCGCATACTTGGCTCTTCCTCTGCACGATGCACAGTGAGTGGCACAGCTGTGGGTGGCTGGTGAAGGAGGGGATGACGTGTAGCCTCTGACTCTACATTGGAGTGGTTGAGCTGCGTCGACTGAGTGACCGCCACACGGACTGGAGAAAAGGGGGGAGAGAGCTGACTCACTGAAGCCCCACGACGTAGATCTCTCTGGTGGTCATCCAAACGCTCCTGGACCTCTGAGGCTGTCCATTTCCCAGCTGGCTTGCTTTTGAAAGACAGGGCGAGATGAGGGTCTGGGCAGTGAGTAACAAACATCATCACAACTTCAGCACTCACGTCTTCAACACATTTACCCCGCCTGCGGAGGCACTCATCAGCAACATCAATGGCCTTGTTTAATCGCACCCAGTAGTCAAGAGCACTCTCCCTTGTCTTCGGAAGTGTGCAATAAAAGTCTGCCATAGGCATGCCAGAGTAAGGAAGCTCACTGAAATTCTGCTTCAGTATGTCGAAAACAGCTGCAGGACGGGCATAGGGGTCAACATCTGGGCTGCTACGCAGTGAAACTCTCACTATGTCCCTGGCTTTCCCCATCAGTCTGCTTGCTATCACATCATACATCTCAGCAGTGCTGCACTTACGTCTGCGCAGGTAACTCTGCATCAAATCTTCCCACTCATGGACAGTGCATGTGTCAGTCTGGTCGCCTCTGAAGAACGGGGGAGGTTTAACATCTGACTGGACAACCACATTCAGCCTTGAAGCATCAAAGCACCCCCCTGAGCAGGTCTGTGTGGCATGTACTGGGGCTGCATGACTGCTATGCATAACATGTGGGGTATTGTTAATGTCATGTGCCTGTTCTCTATGTGTAGTATTAAGATAATCAACAGCATTAGTGCCTACCTGCCCCTCTGTGTGTCTAACTACATGTGTAATGGGGGTTGAACACGCTACGGGACTCAGAGCTGACTGGCCTACTCTCTGATAACTGGCCTCACCGTCTAAACCCATAGAGCAACCTCTCCCAAACCCATGAGAAACATAAACACCATTCATCTTGGACAGTGACATTTCAAATGGAGTGATTATGCAAACTCAGAAAAAAAAATATGTAATGCAAAAGTGAAAGTGAAACTTAAAAATATCAGTAAACAGTTAGGAATAACCTCACTTCTTAAATGAAAACGCTACACACTGATACTTGGCATCAATAGGCTATAGAAATACTTTCACAGAATAGCCCGTGAAATATTCAATATAATAAACACCGCGCTTGTCAAAACAGCGCTAGACTTAGTATGTTCAAATTGCTTAGAAACGTCAATTACGCTAAAGGCGTAGAATGTCCTCCTAACCTACGCACAAACCGCATATAACACAGCTGCGCGATCTCATCCAGCAGCCAGTCGAGGAGAGGGATTATCAGCGAGGTGGCAGCGGCAAGTTCAGCAGCAGCGGTCCCGGCGATCCAGCGAGCGTGGACCTGACGAACCAAGGGTCACGGCACCATTGTAACGGGTGAGAACTTCTGCGTTGTGTTGAATTAAGTTGACGACCCAGAATTACTGCTGCAAAGTTGTTTTATTGCCTGTACACAGAAAGGCACACATACAAACGTTGTCCCTGTTAGCTGGCTCCCTCCACTCCTCAATCCAAACCAAAACGCAACAGGCTGCGTACATAACGTAACGCAAATACTATACATTAATGTAAAGATATAAGAAAAACATGGCACACCTGTACACAGAAAGGCACACATACAAACGTTGTCCCTGTTAGCTGGCTCCCTCCACTCCTAAAATGATTAAATACAGTAGAAACAAAAAGAAATATCACAGTGAGTTAGCAACTACAGCATAACTACACTGGAATCCACAGTGGGGCTAATCCCCACATGTGGCGTGTCTCAAAATCATAAACATAACTTACAGAAAGGCCATCATGCAAAAATAACTCAAAAATAATGCACATAAAATATATACAAATAAAATAATTACAATTAAAGCTACAGATGGCCCTTTTATATATCAATATTTACATAGATTAGGATTAGCCTAAATCTCCAAACCTACCTCAATCCAAACCAAAACGCAACAGGAAGGAGGAAGAGGAGATAGGGAAACATAAGACAAGGGGGGAAAGGAGGGGCTACCAGGAACCCCTAACTGTATCAGGGTACCATAGAAACTATTTAGACCAGATCTTGTGCAATTATATATTCATAGAAAGGGGGACCTTTCAACCTGTTACACATGAACACTTTTTAGCTCCGCCAAGGAGGTCATGTTTTCGCCGGTGTCTGTCTGTGTGTGTGTCTGTCTCTTTGTCTGTCTGTCTGTGCACAACATAACTCAAAAAGTACTGCGGAGGTCTGCGCTCTCCAAGTTCTTTTCTAGTTTCTATTCCAAGATGCTAAAATTTCTGCCACTTGTTGAGACAATCATGGACTTTGGCTTCCATTATCAATCAGTTGTTGTTGTGTTTGAGAGCCTTGGGCATGTACAATGTTATATGTACATAAACTTGTTCTGTGGGGACTGCAACTGTATGGGTTAGGCAAGCCTAGTGCAAAGACTCTTGTAAAGTACTGATCAATCTCTGCTGTAATACTGTAGCTAGTCTGTCCATTTGGAGACAAAGATGCTACATCTACCCTTAGTCAATAGTGCTGCACTGATCATTGGAAAAGCATGTCATGTTTGATTACACATGTTCAAATCTAGCAGTATATTTTCACTACTGTTTGGATCTGTAATTCATCCCCTGTGTTGAGGTCTAAATAAAAGTATTAATGTGTGTGTATGTGCGTATGTGTGTGTGTGTATGTGTGTGTGTGTGTGTGTGTGTGTGTGTGTGTGCGTGCGTGTGTGTGTGTGTGTGTGTGTGTGTGTGCGTGTGTGTGTGTGTGTGTGTGTGTGTGTGTGTGTGTGTGTGTGTGTGTGTGTGTGTGTGTGTGTGTATGTCCCAGAAAAAGACATCAGGCAGCAAGCTGTTCAGGAGATGATGTCGCGCATTAAAAAGGGAATTAACCTGAGGCCCGTCAGACAGGAGCCTCACCCACAGCAGGTATACCACAACACACACACACACACCCACACACAAACACAGATATGCACACACATGCAGTACATGATGCACTCTTGCTCTCTGAGATTGTCCAGATATTATTTACCTGATCGTTCTCTCTTTGCCCCCCCTCCCTCTCAGAGACAGTGTATCCCTTCCAATTTACACACACACACACAGACACACACACACACAGTCACACACACACACACACACACACACACATACACACACACCTGACTATTCTCTCTCTGTCTCTCCTCCTATCCCACAGAGACAGCGTATCCATTCCAGCACTGCCATCCAGGAGCTCAGAGGCATTCTGGTAATTGTAGTTTTCTTCATATTCCATGTTCTGATTGTGCTGCTCAACTTCTACATAAATCCCATTGTGTGTGTGTGTGTGTGTGTGTGTGTGTGTATGTGTGTTTCTGTGTGTGTAGGACACCGTCAGCAAACCTCCCCTCCCCAGAGCGAACAGCCCAGGCCCACAGAACACACACACACCCTCAGAGTTGGAGGTGGCATTACTACGGCGACGAGGGGCACTCAACACACAAGCTAGCCGTGAGTTTGCAGCTTCACTCTCTGCTAATTCACTCACACACACACACACACACACACACACACACACACACACACTCAACACACAGGCCAGCTGTGAGTTTGCAGCTTCACTATCTGCTAATACACACACACACACACACACACACACACACACACACACATACACACACACACACATACACGCTCACACATACTCACACATACAGTACACATGCATGGACAGATACACACACCCACACCCATTCAGACTAGTTCTACAAACTTCGATCAATTATTCATCCAATCCACCGTGTGCTGTGTGTTGTGTGTGTGTGTGTGTGTGTGTGTGTGTGTGTACACATGTTTACAGAGGAACACTTCCCCAATCAGAAGCAATTCCCCAGCAGTGTTCTGGACTTGACCCGTGTCCGAAAGCGGCCCGCGGCTCCACCCACCCCGGCGCCCTCAGAATCAACTCACACCCCTGAGGTCCAACCCCTCCAGAACCAAACCCAGAACCACACCCACACCCAGACACAGGCCCAGAACCAGGCCCAGACTCAGGTCAAGAGCCACACCCAAGCCCAGACCCAGAGCCAGAGCCAGACCTGGTCCAACCCAGAGCAGTCAGCACAACCAGGAGCTCCCTGAGAGGATGATCCAG
>JAODXP020000006.1:25460575-25468075 GCA_027497455.2 Sardinella longiceps
CACACACACACACACACACAGATTCTTATAAACATTGGGCATATGTAATCGGCATAGTTTCCCATTCCCCCCACTCATACCCAGGTAACACAACGGCACGTAAAATGAACAGGTGTTGTGACCAGGTGTGTTGTTTAATGTTGACAATACGTGCCACAGGGTTATGGACATGTGTTTTTCATGCATTAACAAACACACAGAGACCCTCTAACAGTGGACACCATCACACACATACACACACACACACACACACACACAAACTGTTGACAATACTTGCCACAGGGTTATGGACATGTGTTTTTCATGCATTGGCAAGCACACATAGACCCACTGACAGTGGACACCATCACACACACACACACACACACACACACACACACACAGTGTTGACTATACATGCCACAGGTTTATGGCCATGTGTTTTTCATGCATTAGCAAAGCCGTTTCTCAGCAGCAACATCCAGCCTGCAGAGGCGCCTCCCTAGAGCGCCCCCTAAGGGCAGCCACAGGCATGACGGGCAGGATGGGCCCCATGGATGTGTGTGTGTGGACGGAGCTGCTAGATTGCAATCTCTGATGAATTTATGAAATTCTAATGTATGAAATGGTGTTTGTTTAAAGATCTCAAGCGGTTGCTCTGTACTTGTGATTGGCTTTCTGACAACAAGGACGCGCCGCAGAAATGACACACACACATACACACACACGGCAGAAATGACTCCCTGATCAAACTATTGATTTGGAAATGGCTGTGATTTTTTTATCCTTTTTTTCATGTTTAAGATGTTTTTGCACTAGTGGCAGTGTGTGTGCGCGTGTGTGTGTGTGCCTGTGTGTGTGTGTGTGTGTGTATGTGTGTTTGTTGGGGGGGAAGGCGGGGGGTGTTTGGAAATTTGGCTTTGACGCTGGATAAATTGCTGTCATTGATTGACGTACGGTAAACATGTGTCAATCATGTGCAATTACCCCTCTATGCTGCTGCCGCTGCCTCTTTACACACGGCCCACTTTGCCTGGAGAAATTGGAGGCTTTTTTTCCTCTACTGTCCATCTTTAACCCTTCTCTCTCACTCCGTGTGTGTGTGTGTGTGTGTGTGTGTGTGTGTGTGTGTGTGTGTGTGTGTGTGTGTGTGTGTGTGTTGGGAAGCAGCTGAGGCACAATGGAACACTTTGTTTCTTTCACCCTCTCCCTTTCTGAAGAGTGTCCAATTAGGATGAAGCTTTTTAGTGTGTGTGTGTGTGTGCGCGCGTCTCTGTGTGTGTGTGTGTGTGTGTGTGTGTGTGTGTGTGTATGGTGAAACACTTCATTTAGCCTATTTTGTTAGTCATTTTGTTTATTTTCCAAACAGAGTGATTGCCTGGTGGGGATCCAAAGGCAGGGGGTTGGATTATGTGTGTGTGTGTGTGTGTGTGTGTGTGTGTGTGTGTGTGTGTGTGTGTGTGTGCGCGCGTTTGTTTTGTATGTACGGGTACGGATGTTTGTTTGTGTGTGTGTGTGTGTGTGTGTGTAAGGGGGTAAATCTGCTCCTGTCCTCTATGCTTCATGTTTTCACTGATTGGGGCTTTTTCATCTGTCGATCTCTCTTTCTCTCTCCCCCTCTCTCTCTCTCTCTTTCGTTCTCACCCCCTCTGCTTCTTTTTCTGTGTGTGAGTGTGTGTGTGTGTGTAGTGTTTTTTCTGAATGTGTATGTGTGTGAATGTCTGTCTGTGTGTATGCGAGCGTGTGTGTATTTGAGTCAGCGTATATCTGTGCTTACTGTATGCGTGCATGTGTGTGTATGTCTGTGCAAATGCGTGTGTGTAGTTCTCCTGATGGTTGTGTGCCTGTATGTCTGTGTATATGTGTGTGTGAGTATGTGTGTGTTTATGGGTGTGTGTGTGCATGGATTTGAGTATCTGCCCTACATGTCTTTGTGTCTGCATGTATGTGTGGGAGCATAGTGTAACTGTGTGTGTCTGTGTTTGTGTGTGTGTGTGTTTAAGTGAGTGAAGTGTGCCTGCGTGTATGTATGTGTATGTGCTAGTGTGTGTCTGTTTGTATGTGAGTGTGTGTACTGTATGTGTCTGCGATGTGTATGTATGTGTGTGTGCTACTGTGTGTCTGTGTGTATGTGAGTGTGTGTGTACAGTATGTCTACGTGTCTACGTCTACGCATGTGTGTGTGTGTGTGTGTGTGTGTGTGTGTGTGTGTGTGCCTGCGTCTATGTACGTGCTACATGTGCTACTGTGTGCCTGTATGTATGTGTATGTGCTACTGCATGTGAGTGTGTGTGCTGTATGTGTCAGTGTGTATGTATGTTTATGTGAAAGTGTGTGTCTGTGGGTGTGTGTATGTGTCTGCGTGTGTGTGTATGTGTCTGCGTGTATGTACTGTATGTGTATGGGCTAGTGTGTGTCTGTTGTATGTGATTTTGTATCTGCGTGTATGTACAATATGTGTATGTACTGTATGTGCAAGTGTGTGTACTGTATGTGTCTGCGAGTATGTGTATGTGATAGTGTGTGTGTGTGTGTGTGTGTGTGTGTGTGTATGTGCTATTGTGTGCCTGTTTGTATGTAAGAGTGTGTGCTGTATGTGTCGGTGTATGTGTGTGTGTGTGTGTGTTTCTTTCTCTCTTGCTGTTTCAGTAGTTCTACTTCTCACTCATCTCTTTTTCCAATACAGTCATCAGAGTGTGTGTGTGCGTTTGTGTATGTGTCTGTGTGTGTGTGTGTGTGTTGTATGGGAGTGGTTCACAAATGCACACACACCACACAGTATACATACAGCACAGTAAAACACAGAGAGAGAGAGAGAGAGAGTGAGTGGAGGGGAGGAGGGAGTGAGGTGTGCACAAACACATTTAAGTACAAACACTTGCGCACATGGCATAGGATAAACACACACACACACACACACACACACACACACCACAAGGCACACACACACACCACAGGATAAACATGGAATCACTCAGACAGGGGATATGCTCATTCCAAGAGAGTCGTTGGCAAATGGATTGTCCCAAATTTGTCTGCTATGAACTACGATTAGCGACATTTATTTATAGTGATTGATTCATGACTAGAAATTAAGTGGTTAATTAATTAAAATCTGCAATGTTTGTATTCATGTCCATGTTTCTGTGTGTTTGTCTGTGCAAACCTGTATGTAGAACTGTGGACTATAAAAGGACAGCAAATGCAGACACACACACATATACACACACTCACACACACACACACACACACACACACATGCGTGCCGGCATATACGCACTCACACACATACACACAACGCACGCGTACATATGTGCACACACACATACACACTCATCCGTGTGGCCTACACACACACACACACTCATCTGTGTGGCCCACACACAAATGTACACACTTATCCGTATGCCCGCCCCCCCCCACACACACACACACACACACACACACACACACACACACTCACACCTACACACTCATCTGTGTACTCCCTCCAGCCCATCTGCTCGTCTGCCACCACAGGATGAGACCCAGCAACCCACGAGTCCCTACAACAAGGATACACACACACACATCCACACACACACACACACACACACACACACACACACACACACACACACACACACCATGACCTCGCTTGTTAGGTTAAGCCTAGGCAGATGTGCACGCAGGCACACATAAACACCCACTCGTGTATACACACAAAGCCTACAACATACTCTTACTAACATGAATCCACACACACACACACACACACACACACACACACACAATTATCTGCACTTCCATAACACAAAGAAAATTTTACCTTTGTTTTGGTTCCAGCTTTGCACATTAATAGCAATATGATGACAAATAAATATCGCTCCAATTGATATGCTTACATCACAACTATAACAACAGCAACAATATTGTTAGGGAGCAATAAATAGGTTGCACTTTCAGAGCAATAAATAGGTCCAACAGCCAATCAAAAACCATGGAGTTTTACACGTTAATTTCTACACATGAGGACAGACTTACATTATCGTTGGTCAGTGCAGACAGAAATATTGTTGTAGTTATAGTTATCTTAACACTTATTGTTCCAGACGTGAACAGTTCTTTTGTTCGTAGTTATAGTTATCTTCATGCTCGTCGTTCCAGGTACCCCGGTTTTGTTTTTTTTTTTCTCCCAGACTTGTCTAAACAGTTTAAATTTCCCAACCTGCTTCCAAAATTTCCAGATAGTTCTAGTGGTCTGTGTATGTGTCTGTGTTAAGGGTGAGTGTGTCGGAACAGTCTGTCTGCTGTCTACTGCTGTAATTAACAAACACACACACACACACACACACACACACACACACAGAGAGAGAAAGAGAAAATCACGTATTGAAACAGCTGAACAAAGTGACAAACCTGAAAAGGACACTGAGCGTGTGTGTGCATGTCCATCCATGTTGGGGTGTGTGTGTGTGTGTGTGTGTGTGTGTGTGTGTGTGTTTGCTGTTTTTGGGACTGACTGAGAAGCTCAACTTTTCTTCATTGTTTGTGTCACCTGCTACAGGAATGTCCATAAAAAGGAGAGAGGAAGAGAAAAAGGGGAGAGAGAGCGAGAGCAATGGAGAGAAAAGAAGGATTGCCCGCTGAGCCTTTTACACACACACACACACACACACACAGGATGTAGATAACAGAGACAGAGGGGGCTCACACACACACACACACACACACACACACACACACACACACACACACAGTTAAGAAAGAGAGGTGGCTCCAGGCTTAAAGACATTCAGCACTTCAGACATGTCACTGAAGATTTTTCATGAGATTTTGTTCTATTTTAAATTATTTGATATATTGTTTGATTTTTGAACCACATTGTAAATTTGAACAGGATTGTTGCACTTTTATTTTATTACCAACAAAAAGGAGGCATAGAGTTTTACTTAACTGTATTTGTGGAAAAATGTAAATGCATAAAATTTTAATTCAAATTCTACAAGGAGCCTCCACTAATTATTGTGTGTGTGTCTGTGCATATGTGTGTATAGTGTATGTCTTGACCGTCTCCAATCATATTGAGTGTGTGTGTGTGTGTGTGTGTTTGTGTGTGTGTGTGTGTCTGTACATATGTGTGTACTGACACTGCACTGAGTGTGTGTGTGTGTTTGTCAGTGTCTCAGATGACTCAATGCCAGGGCTTGGCAGTCATTAGTGTGTGTGTGTGTGTGTGTGTGTAGAGTTTGTGTGTGAGTATCCTCTTCATGCTGTCTCCGATGACTCGACGGCAGGGCTAGACGGCCGATGGGCTACAAATAGAGGCAACACCAGCTGTTTTGACCCTGTGACACAGAATGATCATAATTTGTAAACTTTTGGTTGTTTTTACAAAAATACAAACCAATCAAAAAACCTTTCACCCAATTAGCAAAACATCATACATTACTTGCAAAAACACTTGTACTATTGGGGAGAACACTTTTTTTTACTAAACTATTTTTGTGCTCAGCAGCACAAGCAACCCATACAATTTATAGTTCACGAGGCACCAAATGCACACCGACGTAAACTTGTAAAGCTCATTTGGCTTTTTTTTTGCAGGCCATGTCAGCTCATAACACAGGTATCCAAATATGCAAATAATTGTGTATGTCTACATGTACATCTGTACAGGTCTACCGTAAAAAAGAGAGGGGGGGGGGGGGGGTCATAAGTGGAAGAATTTTTTTTTTTTTTTGGAACAAAAAAAGTGCCATATAATGTGTTTTGTTTGGAATAATTTCTGAATAAGTGTCGATAGTTTCAGAAATCAATCAAGTGTGAGAAATCACTGTTGGTGTTTAAGCATTCAGAAGAAACTACATCAAACAATCAAGTCTGCCATTAGTGGCAAATTGCAAAAAAAAAAAAAAAAAAAAGGGGTCATATTTTCACATGCAATTTAATTTTCATCAAAATTGCAGCGAGAGAGAGAGAGAGAGAGCAGATTGAAGTGATGAGATTATTAGGTCAGGGTTAGGGATTACTACATGATCTAAAAAGGAAAAAAAAAAATCAGCACATTAACAGACTTGGTGCGCACCTGATTACAAGTTCATTTTCTACAGAATGGAGAGTCACATAGTCTTGACAACAATATGAAATGGGCAGGGGGCTTTGGAGATCACCATACCATGTCCAAAATATCCATTACTCAGAAAAATAAGACTTTTAAAATTTCGGTGGAGTTCTTGGATTCTGTCATAGACTTCAATGTTACGGAATGAGCTTCTCCACAGCATAAATAGCCTGACATAGCCCGACCATAATACTGCTGTTCATCCGTATTCATGGTCTGGAGGTTCTTTAACCTTACGCGATTATACTGCGGGGGGGAGGGTATTCACTTTTGGTTTGAAACAATTGGACAGCTCGTCTAATCAGCGTCGCTTATTGGCCGGTAGACTCTCTACCGATATAAACACGCCCAAGAGGACCGTTCCCAGACCATGAATACGGATGAACAGCAGTATTATGGTCGGGCTATGTCAGGCTACAGCATAAAGGCTAGAGTGCCCAGAACTACCTTATATGGCTTTAGCCTCATGACTCCAGGAAGTGGATCTTCATGATTTATCTCTGTAATAAAGGATCTCTGGCCTTACTGTACCCTGGGAGGAACTGGTTGGGAAAACATGTGAACACAAGCTTGGGGGAAAAAAACTTGGAAGTGGTTTTGGAGGGCAGTCATGTTGGAGCACCTTTGGGAGTTCTTGGGCTAAGAGGTGTTGCCTTCAAGAAACACACACCACAGGCATCTCAGCATAAGGTAAGGCAGCATCTAGAGTTCTTTGGGCAAAGACCAACAAAGATTGTCAGACGACAGGAAGGGCAGAGCTGAGAGGTTGCAGGATGGTGGTCCTAATGTCAGACGTTTCTGACCTACATGTACTGTGTGTGTCATAAGCCAATCTGTGACAGTCTTATCATCATCATGAGGTGTTGCCCCTTAGAGGAGGGGAGGGCAATCAAAAGTGGTGATTAATCTAAGCAGGTGCACATGGTGGCCCAGGCCCACCTAGACTGACAGCTGGCCCTTTAGCACGTAGTACAGTGTGTGAATCTGTACTGATTCTGCCCTCGAGTGTGGAGTATGCTGTATGAATTTCTGGAACATTTCATGGCCCCTTTAAAGTAAAAATCTGAAAGAGGCCCGATGCAAGACTGGATGCGCGTGCCATCTAGTAGGCTACGAATCAAACAAAGCTATTAACAAATGTTTCTGCCAATAATCCTCCATGCAGAATTGTGTAGACGATGGAGGAAGCCTCTATCAAAATGTATTGACGGTTGAATGGGCTGAGAAGGTAAAAATCGCGTTGTAATTCAAAAAGTAAGCTCCAGCTACGTCACGTGACCTAGCCTGTCTGCTAACCAAAATAAAGGGGAGTGTGACGCTCCCACCGATCTTGCAAGTGTAAACAAATCAACTGCGATTTGCAAACGGTGAAAAGTTTCTGCAATGGTTTCTTATGGTTAACTTAGCTTGTTGAATAG
>JAODXP020000006.1:25475575-25515575 GCA_027497455.2 Sardinella longiceps
GCACTTAAGGACTTAGACACCTTCTTCAAAACTTTTTTTTAAAATAAAACTCCCATAGTGTAGCCTAATAGAGAATGAAGAGTAGTCTATATTCAGTATTCAATTGTAATGCTGTGACTTCACTAATGTAGGCTACATGCCTTTACTCTAAACCTCTAAGGGGTGCCCGACCTTTGTCAAAAAAGATGATGATGCAGACGCATCCCAGGGGCACAAGTTCTGCGCACGCCCCCCTGTTTCAAATCAACCGTGATATGACATTGTTGTAGTACTCATAAAATGTTCTCATCAGCTCTTTTAAAAATGCGATATTAATAAAGCAACTACTCCGTCGGCATGCTGCTTGTGTTCCGCGAATAATCAGTTCTTTCATTGCTCTTGAAGCTCTCGAAATCTGAACAAGAACTTGACAAAGCTCGCCGCACATCAGCCCACCTGAACAACTGTCTGTTGCGCGCATGGTAAACTTGTGCATATAGAGAAACTATTTGTTTGAAGTCACTGACTAAACCGTGCAAAAAATAGACTAATACACTTTTCTTCCGTTTATACACTGAATCGCTGTGTAGTTTGCTGTCCACCGTTAAATCCATTTGCTGGAATGCGGTTCCCTGTGACCAGCTATTCTGTCTTCTCGCCCTCTTCTCCGAACTCACGCACGCACACACGACGCACTGACAAGCTGAAACCAGTGACTGCAGGCCTAGGTAACGTCATGTGTTTATCTCGGAGAAGACGTTCTTTTAAAATACCGATAGCTTATTTTTTTATTCTCTAGCGTTATCAGCGCCTATGCGTCACGGAGCGCTACGACTTGCATTAAGAGAACAATAATTTCAAACTTTGAAATGACAGGTTGGGTGGGGCCCCTTGGACTGATGGGCCCCCCCACCTTGCGGGGGCTGCGGGGGTTAACTTTACGCCCCTGAATGTGTTTGCGTGCGCGCGTGTGTGTGTGTGTGTGTGTGTGTGTGTGTGTGTGTGTGTGCATGTTTGACAGACATTGGAGACTAGTAATGTGTGTATGTGTGAGTGTGTGTGTGTGTGTGTATGTGTGAGAACAGTGTGTGTGTGTGTGTGTGTGTGTGTGTGTGTTGCATACTTCTCGCAGTCTTTGACCAGCTGCAGGGAGGACGATGACTTCCTCCAGGAGATTGAGTTTACCAGGAGAGGCCTTACCACAGTTCAACACCGTCACCAGAGGGAACGGGATGTGTACGTCACTGCCCATCTACAACACACAGTGCACACACACACACACACACACACACACACACAAAGAATCAAACATCGACACTAAACCCAATGTGTGTGTGCGTGTGTGTGTGTGTGTGTGTGTGTGTGTGTGTGTGTGTGTGTCTGTGCTCTGTCATCATGGCCCGTATGTGCTGGTGCGGTGGGATGCCCTGGATGCTGGCGGCTGCCTTGTGTGTGATGTGCGTGTATGTGTGTGTGTGTGTGTGTGTGTGTGTGTGTGTGTGTGTGTGTGAGTGTGTGAATGTGTGTGTGTGTGTATGTTACCTGCTCTGTCCTCATGGCCCGTATGTGCTGGTACAGTGGGATGCCCTGGATGCTGGCGGTTGCCTTGGCGACGGCGAGAGACACGGAGGCCACTGCGGTGGAACCGGGCAGCACCAACACGGGGGGGTCAGCAGGGGGCAGCGGCTTCTCCACACACACACTCTTCTTACCTGGGGGGGCATACACACACACACACACACACACACACACACACACACACACACACTCTTCTTACCTGGGGGGGCACATGGACACAAACACACCCGCCCACATGACAACCCATAGGGCTCCATTCACACATCCACCCATAAGACCATACCCACCATACGGTCACACCCACCCACAAGACCACACCCATCGTCCATACAGCCACACACACCCATAGGACCCCTAATTACTCATGGACCCCCATTCACACACCCACCACATCCACCCACATGGCCACACCCACCAATATAAGAGCACACACCCATCACCCCCCCCCCCCCCCAATAGGACCCCTAACCCCACCTTTGTCTCCTTTGTCTCCACCCTTCTTCTCCTTGCTGATTGGCTGTTGTGGAGGAGGGGGGGCGGGCTCGGGTGTGCTTTCAGGTGACGCCTGCTCCTCCCTCCCCTCTTTCTCCCTCCTCTTCTCGTCCTCATTCTCCAGGAAACGAGCCAGGAAGAAATCACTGACGTACAAACACACAAACACACACACAAACAAACAAACACACAAACAAACAAACAAACAAACAAGTAAATATGTAATCCCATAAACAACAATAAAGGCATGTTTGACATGGAGTACATCCTCACGTGGGATGGCACCACAGTTGCATCACACACACACACACACACACACACACACACACACACACACACACACACACACACACACACACAGGGTATCAGGGCATCACCTTTATTAGAGTCGCAGATAGAGCCCCTACACACTGCAGCACAGGGCCCAGGGGTGGAGGAGCACACACACACACACACACACAATCTCTCTCTCTCACACACACACACACACTGAGGGTGGTCATGTGTAGATCTCGTCCTACATCTGGGCGGGCAAGTTCAAATCACTAAATGATCAGCAGGTCTATGAAAACGACACTGGGCAAACAAGTGGGAGTGTTTATCTTCCATGGGAAATCTGGAAAAGCTGATACTTCTGTCATTCCCATTTACAATTCAACTATACATTACTTTAAAACTAGTAAAAAAACTCTTTTGAATAAAGGTAACTCTTAAGTTAAACTCTTAAGTTAAGGCACCAATGATTCATTGCTGGGCTAAACTCCATTTAGTCACAAGGCAAGTTTGAACAGTGTTTATGTATGTCAATGTCATTGTGTGTGTCTGTGTGTACGTGTGTGTGAATGTGTGTGTATGTACCTTAGCAACTTTTTTAAAAATGGTGTGTAACAGTGTGTGTGTGTGTGTGTACCTCAGTATCTTGTCAATAGTGGCCTGGTGGGCGGGGTCTAGTCCCTGGAGCATGGAGCTGATTGGTTGGTTAATCCAGTTCAGAGCTGTGTCCAGCGCGTGTCTCTGTCTCTGTCCGGAAGCTTCCGTGGGGGTCATTGAGGGGTCCCTCCTGCCCGGCTCCAGCTCTCCTAGACTGGACACCATGGCCCTGGAGACCCACTGCCCCCACAGTGCCCCCACAGGCAGGGAGAGGAAGGACAGGAGGAGAGGACGTCAGTGAATTTAAAGAGGAACTATGTAGCAGGTTAAAGGAAAATACCAGAGTGAATTCAAGCATAGCCCTGTTGAAAGAGCTTGCTAAATGCGCTAGTTAGCGAGTGGAACAAAATAATTTGGTACAGCACAGACCGAACGCGAACGCAGAAGCGAACAGGCACTTTACACTGAATCAATGGGACCTGACTGTTGGAAACCGAAAGTAAGATCTGAGGTTACATTGACTCAATGTACAGTGTTTCGCGTTCGCATTAGGTCTATGCTGTTTGAATTTCATTTCATGCAAAATATATTGCTGTTAGAAGGCTCGTGCAGCAGGGCTATGCTTGAATTCACTCCGGTATTTTCCTTTAAGAGTCAGTGCAATGGTCGGTCCTACAACACTTTTTGGGTCGACTGATGACTGTTTTCTCCTCGCTCTACCTCCTCTGGGCGGAGAAATGAAATATGCCGCGGTCTGATGGCACAGTCTTTGGGAGCTGTAAGGGGAGCTCTATCTGTAAAAATGTGATCACAAACGGAGAAAACAAGGGCGCAAAACGACTGGTCTTTGGGTCTTTTCCCCAAACGCGTATATGCTAACTTGGTTGGCAATGGGCCACTGCATTGCAAACAACAATGTTGTTAACTGGTTAGTAGTGCTTTTCAGAAGCTTTTGGGGAAAGGACACCTGCATGGAGGAGCTCTGTGGAGCATAAAAAAAATGGGAGAATAAACTTAGCACAAACCGAAAGGAAATGCAGGTCTTGCATAGTTCATCTTTAAAGTGAAAGTTGGGCGTAATTCAAGCATAACTCTTTTCTACGTTACACATTTGGGTTCGCGTTTGGTCTAAATTGTTCCAAATTCTTTCATTCCACTCGCTACGTATGGACCTTCGCTTTAAATCTAAAGGCTAAAACTCACACACACACACACACACACACACACACACACACACACACATACACACACACACATACACACACACACACACACACACACATACACTTTATCTGGGTCAGACAACAACAAGGATAGTTTGTTGAAAGGACAGGAGCTGGGGGGGCGTTTTAGTTGTTCAAAATGAACTATCAGGAAATAGGGGAATAAAGATGTACAGTCATTCTGAGGGAGCAGCACAGAGAGATACTTTTATTCGGTATGTCCAGCTACATTCTCCCACTGACTCACTCTCTCAATAGATGGTCTCAATAGACTGACTCACTCTCACTCTCTCAACAAACTGTCTCACTCTCTCAATAGACTGTCTCACTCTCAATAGACGGTCTCACTCTCTCAATAGACTGACTCACTCGAGGGACAAAGACTGTCTCACTCTCTCAATAGAGACTATATCACTCTCAATACTGTCTCACTCTCAATCTCTCAATAGACTGTCTCACTCTCTCAATAGACTGACTCACTCGAGGGACAAAGACTGTTTCACTCTCTCAACAAACTGTCTCACTCTCAATACTGTCTCACTCTCAATCTCTCAATAGGCGGTCTCACTCTCTCAATAGACTGACTCACTCGAGGGACAAAGACTGTCTCACTCTCTCAATACAGACTGTCTCACTCTCAATACTGTCTCACTCTCAATCTCTCAATAGACGGTCTCACTCTCTCAATAGACTGTCTCACTCTCTGTAATACCCCCACGCTCTAGAAGGCTACAGGCCCCAGACACCTGGGACACATGAACCACTGGTTAGTAAGAGACTCGCAAGGTGAGAACCATTGGTTAAGCTCTGGACAAACATCAATGATTGGTTAAAAGACTCGGAAGACATAAATGATTGGTTAAAGCTGTATTCAGCAACACTTTTGAAGTCAAATCTCTTAGATTTGTCACGTTATTTTGGAAGTAGTACATGAAAAAGGCTATTTAGGGGGAAAAAACGAATTCTTCAGCTCTATCTAAACCCTTTAATCGCTGTTACAAAAATCCAGCGCTCCCTGTAGCCTTCCACCAATCAGGTTCGGAGGGAGGGATAGCTAGATAGGCTTTGAGAGGCCGCTGAGGAGCGTACTAGAGTTTAGGGGAGGAAACAGAGTTGTATGATTTTGATTTTTTTTGCCCAAGTCTCGGACTTACGTAGACTTGCTGAATACAGCTTTAAAAGACCCTGAAGACCGATGATTGATTAACAGACATGAAAGTGTGATGTGAATTATTGTATAAATAACTGTACGTTTTGAAATGTAGGTTTTGAATGAAAAATATAAAGAGAAAAAAAAAAGAAATTAATGAAATTTGAAACATAATACCATTAGTACGATGCGTGCCAGTATTTCATGACCTTCATAAGATGATGACATATTTTGTAGAGATTAGAGCTGAAATGGGTTCACCTGGAGCTCAGTCTTACGCAAGCAGCACATGAGATTGTTGAGTTTGGCAAGAGGAGCGAAATCTGGACTGGGCTGAAAGCCTGTCTGTCAGTGAAGAGTCCCGCCCCCACTGGGCTGCAGCCTGTCTGTCAGTGAAGAGTCCCGCCCCCAGTGGGCTGCAGCCTATCTGTCAGTGAATAGTCCCGTCCCAATTGGGCTGCAGCCTGTCTGTCAGTGAAGAGTCCCGCCCCCATTGGGCTGCAGCTTGTTTGTCAGTGAAGAGTCCGCCCCCACTGGGCTGCAGCCTGTCTGTCAGTGAAGAGTCCCGCCCCCATTGGGCTGCAGGCTGTCTGTCAGTGAAAAGTCCTGCCCCCATGCTGCAGCCTGTCTGTTATTGAAGAGTCCTGCCCCAGTGCTGCAGTCTGTCTGTTAAGCCGTTCATACACCGGCTCCGACAGCATTGTGGAGCACTTTCGAATCCGACAACTTCGCAAGGAACGTACAGTAGTACAGTAGCCTTTGAAATTAACAATGGATGTCAATAGACGGCTCCGACAAAATAGACTTCAATCATAATTCACAGTCGACGGCGGAAGGGTTCGGCATTGGTGTACGGGGTTGCATTGATAACAATGGAATAGAATGTTGGAAGCAGAGTGCTCAGTACTGTGTCGGAGCCGGTGTGCGGTGGCCTTTAGTGAAGAGTTCCGCCCATTGTGTGTGTCAGAGGGGGCGGAGCCAGAAAATGTGGTCAGCTGAGAGACTTGTCACGGCCCTGACACACTCACCTCTCTCTGACCCACGCAGCAGACCGCAACCCATTTACACAAACACACACACACACACACACACACACACACACTCCCCTCTCTCTGACCCGCGCAGCAGACCGCAACCCATTTACACACACACACACACACACACACACACACATACACACACTCTCTCCTCTTTCTGACCCGCGCAGCAGACCGCATCCCATTTATACACACACACAAGTAGAGGTCTGATTCTCACACACACACACACACAGACACACACACAATCTCCCCCCATCTCCCTACGCTGGTTCCGTTACTCCACTTTTTCTCTCTCCTCCCCTCATTCTCGCCATCTCTTTCTCACTGTCTTTTCATCTCTCTCCCTCACTCACACCCTCCCTCTAGTGTGTGTACCTCTGTGTGTGTGCCTCTGTGTGTGTCTGTGTGTGTGCCTCTGTGTGTGTGTGTGTGTGTGTGTGTGTGTGTGTCCTGTGGGTCCTACTGCTTGCCCTGGTGTTAGCTATCAGTCTGGATTAGCCTGAGCCAATCTGGCTGGTATGGGCCAAATGAAGAGAGCTGTAATCCAGCAGCACCAGTCTGAACAGTCTGGGGGTGGTGGTGGTGGGGGGGGGGGGTTCTACTTCTATCCTGCACTATTTCTTGGGGGGGGGGGGGTTCCAGGGGGAGGGCATGGGATTCAGGGGGGCTCACTTGGTTAGGGACGGGAAGGGTGGGGTGGGGGGTCTGCATTCAAACTCTTTCAGGGAAATGCCGACTATCAGTTCTTCTGAACTGAACAACTTCTGAATGATGTCATCAACCCAACCCAAAGCAATCGCTACTTCCACTTCCTGTGTGTAAGCTGTCCTATCCACGGTCCATGGCCTGGACTTGTCACCTCACATAGGGTCAGTCAAGCCTGGTCTACAGTGCAGTCCCAAACGGGGAGAAGGCCAAAGTTTGTGGGTTCCTCCCTGTTTGTGACCTCACCGCACCCCACTGCACCACACCCCACCTCACTGTACCCCACCTCACTGTACCCCACCTCACCATACCCCACCTCACCCCACCTCCTCTCCTCTCCTCTCCCGCTGCCTGGGTCTCAGGTGTCTCCTTTGATTATGTCAGGCAACAGGCCCCTGCTCAGCCTGTAATGTTTATCTAATAACATCATAACATCAGTCCCATTGGCTGCTTTATGCCCCTATCAGCCTGCACAGCTCACAGCTCACACGGATGGACTGGGACTCGGACATGACACACTACTGGCCCAGGCCCAGGACTCAACCCGACCCAACACCACTGCAGCTCATTACTGTAAAGGCCAATTCAGACTGAAGATCTGCGACGAGATGAGGCGGTATTAGAGCGGAGTTGCAGCGATGTGAATCAATCGTCGCAGGTTGTTGCAAGCAGGTGCAAGCTGTCGCAAAAGATTTAACATGTCAAATCGCAGTTTCGGAGTTTTAGAACGTTGCAGGTTTTTAGAATGTTGCAGCCTGTCTCGTCGTAGATCTTTGGTCTGTAGCCACCTTAAAGCAGTGATTTATGCATGTCAAACGGGGGGAAAAATTGCCTAATAATGATGGTCATCTGACCGAACCTTTGAAACGCACATTAAATACTTTGCATTGCAAATGGCAATAGTGTTCCAGAGCTTGCTGCCTCTTTCTGCGTGTCAAACGGAGCAGATTTCATTGTTTTGTGTTGTAGCGTGGTCCCCCTGTTCAATTAACATTATTTAAAATAATGGCGTCTATTAAACAAACCTCAGTAACAGGCGGCATAGCCTATTCCAGAACATATCGCTCCATCACTAACAGTGATAGTAGGCCTGTTTCCTGCCCTCATTCTTTCCTCTGTGATGCCCTGATACCCTGTGTGTGTGTGTGTGTGTGTGTGTGTGTGTGTGTGTGTGTGTGTGTGTGTGTGTGTGTGTGTGAGACGGACCTTCTCCTCATTTCGGAGGGTGCAATACACACTAGCCTGGGCGCACATCTGTGTGTGTGTGTGTGTGTGTGTGTGTGTGTGTGTGTGTGTGTGTGTGTGTGTGTGTGTGACTGACCTTCTCCTCATTTCTGATGGTGCAATACACACTAGCCTGGGCGCACATCTGAGTGTGTGTGTGTGTGTGTGTGTGTGTGTGTGTGTGAGTGACTGACCTTCTCCTCATTTCTGATGGTGCAGTACACACTGGCCTGTGCGCACACCTGTCCGTTGCCATCGTAGGTCTCCTCTCCCTCTGTGCGGCAGATCACAGCTTTGGCAGAATGTTGGGAGAAGTAATTTGCCTGTAGGAATAAATGTGGCTGTTAGGGGCAACAAGTAGGCATAGCCTATATCAGAGGTAAAACTGCATTATTTATTGACAAAAAGTTCATTTTTATGATATAGACCCATAATATTATATTATACTATATGTATTATAGGTCTACTCTACTGATTTAAAATGTACCCTTTTACATGTTTTAAGTGGCAATCTTTGTTTACACTAGCTTTTTGTTGTTGTTTGAACAATCTTGATAACAGCCTCAAACCTAGGCTATATAGATTATAGCCAAAGAAAATCAGTCTAATGTAGGGTAGACTAAGCTGTAGGCCTAAATTATTTTTTGTATCATTATTTTATTTTTATTTACATAAAGTATATATTACTTATATGATTAGTATGCTATATTGGTCTATACTAATTTTAATTCCAGAAATCAGCATAGGCTCATAGGTCCATCAAATACCTGGACGTACCAGATAACCGTAAATATCATCCGGCTTCTCCAGAAACATCTGATTCAAGACTCCCTCTATCTTCAGTGGAACCGAGTTGGCTCTGTAGTACTCCGCAGCTCTGTGTTTGAGCTCGTAAAACTCTTGATCCTCTTTCGAGACTCTACTATTGCAGCCTCTTGTGTTGAAAGACATTGTTATCTGATATCGTTATATTTACGTTTACTGTATTATCATTTATATAAAAAAGAAAAAAAGAAAACAGAGCATTAGTGCGCCATCCGTTGTATTGGCTTTGTGTACTGATGTTGCTGAGCAACATGCCGCTGACATCGCGAGAATTTATCAAAGTGGTTTCTCGAAAACGTTCCAGGTGGTGGAAATGTGATACTTTTGGAATGGGATAAATTCTAAAGAGAGGTAGCCTAAATTATATGACAGGCCGGGCCTAGCAGTAAACCAATAAGTGTGTTAAACTCTACAAGTGTTAGTTACAGTTGGGAAGTACAAAAAGTAGGCTACCACGCATTCAGGGAGGAAATGGCCTTTCATCCATTTTGTTCCAACTCCTAGGACAACAGAGAAATATATATTTCTATGCTAAGGACGATGTCCAAAGGCAACATTTAACCTCAGAGGGTCAAAGCGCAGTGTAAAAGCGCGGTGGTCAATGGGTTATTCCAAGATCTTTGATTGAACCTAAGCTTATAGTGGCACTGAGGAGTAAGTTAAATTGTCTTATTTTGGAGATGGCTCTCTGCGCATTGAAAATGCAGTTTAGTCTACTGCCTACTACAACTAGGCCTATCGATGATAATAATAATAATAATAATAATAATAATAATAATAATAACAATAACAATAATAATAATAATAATAACAATAATAATAATAATGTTAGGCCTATTATTGTGGTCTATAGCCTATGTTTATTTCCGTTTGATAAGGCCTCTGATAGGCTAAGACAAGGGGGCGTCGAGGGAATATTTGTAAACAGTGATAGACTAAGGTTTTTTTTTTTTAAGATTTCGAAATCATTTCGAAATTTATTTCCACTAGCGTTCGATGCGATTAATGAACGAAAAGCATGCTAATTTATATTTGGCATCCAACTTATCTTATTTCGCCAGGACAGACTGGTTAAAAACTTGCTAAGCCATAACCAGCCCCTTTACATCTTATTTAAGGCTGCATCCTTCCCGTCAGAGTTCATACAATATAGCACTCAATGCAGACCATTTGAATACAAATAAACCTCGTTAAATTAATGTTAAAACGTCAATCCAGAATTAAATTCCTTAATGTTGCCTAGAGTATACATATAAGACCATGCAGAATAGCACACTTCTGTTTTGATTAGCTATTCTATGCTGTATCGGGTAACCTAGTCTAAAGTTCTGTCTTAATAAATAAATTAAAATAACTAGGCTAAAAATTAACAATACATAGCTCGCGCGTAGTTTGGAGTTTAGTTTGGCTATTTTTAGTTTAAACTATAGCCTAATTTGTTTTGCGCAATAAAAACATTTACCAAAGATGTAAAGGACGGAAGACAATTAAATAATTCAAAAGTAGGCCTAAATAGGCTAAATAAAAACAATTAGCCTAAACCAAAATTAATTATCTAATAATCCTTAAAAATTTTACCAAGCTCAGGCTACGTATGAGCTGAATACTCGGAACATGACCGCCGTTTATTGACTGCATGAATTAAAGATGGAGTTAAATTTTTCAGTTTCATAAGTTTTATAGCTATTTGATTGCTTATAGCTATTTGATTGCTTTCATTGTCTGGTGATCTCAGAATCTAGGCTACATAGGCTATCGGGAAAATGCGGGCTGTGTTGAGCCCATGTAGTGTGCGTAATACATTTATTATTCTAAATATAGGTTGTTATTATTTTAAAATTAAATAAATAACAGTGTCCCTCAGTGAAACTGCGTTTCTTGGCTTCAACACATGAGCATCTCGCTTTCACCACCATAAAAACACCTAATTCGAAATAGTGGGCTTAATCGCGTTGTTCTGAACCTGACCTTACGGTTCTGCTCTGGGCCATCAGCATTTCATTGGGATACCTTGCAAATTATATTAGGCCTACTAATATTACACTATTATTAATAATAACAATAATTATTATTATATTATATTATAGCCCCTATAAATGTGAGCCTCACTCACTTTTCCAAATTCAAGAGAACAAAACATGAAATTCCAGTTGGGCAGTTTATGTGAGTGTAAGGCCACCTTCCAAAATAATAAGAAAATATACGCAAGGAACATTATTGTCTAATTTAGTCGGCAAGATTAACTAACTGGCAAAGCAAAGGTGACTATAATCTCAGACTAACTAGAAAACGTGCCTAATCTCAAACGCGCCACATAGATAAAGGAATTTGCCTACAACACCATAACCACTTGAGAACGGGAGGAAACAGATCTGCGTAATGACATTAGGCTCACAACAAGTCACGCTTCCTACCTATAAACACGAAGATAGCCTTTGGCAAATGTGCTCATCTCAAAAGACTATAACTCTACATCGGTGAGCAGGTGTTTAAATAATTTGGCCAAATAATTTGGTCGCAGCATCGCTTCATAAATTGTCTTTTGGTTGATACAGTTTTCTGAATTCTTAAGGAAAATAAAAATGCCAAAGAAATGCGCCCTCTCCCCAAACCTGCTGACTTATTCGCACAAATAAGCTAATGTTTTTTTCCCGTATCATATGATATCATAACCTACACACTGGCAAAAAATGGTGTAGCCATAGAAATAATAGCCTAATTAAATAAAAAATAGTCGAAATATGTCCCAGTAGTTCACTGAAAATCGTTTCCAAATAAATTGCTATATGTGCTATATATATGCTATATTTCAGTCTGAAAGTGAGTGTCGTGGCCTGAAATGCACGAGGGACGCTGTCTCGATGTGCGGGCTGCCTGCATCGGCTCGAGCTTGGAAGCTGAGTTCACGCAGAGGTCAGGCTGCTTCAGGACAGGAAGTCATGAAGAGGGCACCAGCGGCGGGCACGTCACCGAATCCAGCGTTCTCATTGGCTTTTTTTCAGGGCATTGCTCACTGCACAGATGCCGCAGACGCAAATAATATCTGACACAACAAAATCTGTCTCGTGAAAGAGAGACTGCCTCGCCATCATATTCCTGTGCAGATCAAAGCCTGTGTAATTTTAAAACGCAAACGCGAATAATTGATATCATGTACGTTTCCCTCGTGGCTTTATCAGCGCTCGCGCAATGTAATTTGAAAGAAGGGTCTTTTACGCAAGGCTCCGTTATGGCAAGCATGCATATCTGAAGCACATCTATTTTAGCAAATGGCACAGAATTATAAATGTAGGCCTAATATGTAGGAATTTATTTACTTTTAGATGGTTGTACTACTAGTTTACAGTTGAGACATTTTTTCTTTATTTATTTTGCCCGTTTTATTTATAGACAATCTTCATTAAGCTCGTGTGAGCAACCATGCACTGGCCTATATGAAAATCGCCCATAGGGCTATAGGTGATGGGCATGGGGACATTTTGTCGGCTAAGTGATTTGGGAGATAACGTAAGCGATCGGTTGAATGCCGTTATAAAGTGCTAGGTTGTTTGTGACTGTCGCCACCGTCCGGCCAGTTGGGTGGTGACGTGAAAGCTGGCACAGACTGACGCACAGCCTGGAACAGGATAAAAACAGATTTTAACTAATTAAAAAATCATATTGGCATCTGTTATAATATAGTAGGGTGAATTTATCGTAAAAAAAACACAATTTCCAACGCAGGCCTTTATTTGACATGTTTTACAATTTAGACCTATAGTCGATATTATACCTACATTTGGCCTGCATTTTGCGCTTCACTGCATAGGCTACTGTAGTTGCATGATATCTAAGACGATACATTTTAAGTATTCAAGTAGGCCTATGCATAAACAAACAAACAAACAAAAACAAATAGATGAATACATAACTTAATTTATAAGCTATATAGGTCTGCATCCAGAATTTACGTGTTGGAAAAGCCTCTCTTATAAAAAAAAAAAAAAAAGTTTCCCGTAGCCTCCGGACCCAGAGCGCTCGAGAACCCTCTCTCTCTGGCTCTGTACGGACCTAAGTGAAAAGGGCATGGCATTATGACCAGAGCAACGGAGCTAGCACGAGCATGCGTGTGTGAGAGACAGACGCACCTACAGCAGCGTAAAGAGACCCGTTTTTAAGCGGAAAGAAACAATGGCAGTGTTCACCCGTTCGGCTAATGGCCTCTACCTCCCTCGGTGGCTTTGTCTGTGGAGTGGGAACCGCCGTGTGTGAAAATTATGAGATCCTGACGGGGTGCCGCCTCTCCCAGACTTGCAGCCCAGCTGCGGGAGGGAAGTAACTCCACAGCATCCTCAACGAGGGAGGCATGTGACCGAGAGAGGTCAGAACCGTCACACCACATCACCGTTTATTTGGCAAAAGCTTCCAGTCTGAGGGGGAAAAAACGTATGGCTCAAAAACTAAGCCACATCCACAAAAAGAAAAAATGCGATTGCATGGATTTGGATTGTTGATATTATTCTATTAATTGGTGGCCTATGATGACGTTATGTCGTTAATGGAAGTGTTTACATCTGTGTGTGTGCAGGGCCTCAACAAAATAGCCAACTTGTCATATCCGACCAGACTTTAGAGGGCGAGAGAGCCGAGAGGTCGTTTATAAGTGTTCACACGTTCTCATTACCAAGGGGGTAATAATGTCAAAGAGCCGCCCAAAGGTCCGGCTGGGTCAGATGGAAAAGGAGCATTTCTGCCTAATTAAGGAGTGTCCCGAACCTTAAGCTGCCAGATGCATCGCAGAGCCCGTCGCCTTTCCTCCTCACTAATTGAGGCCGATTGGAATGCGAACCCTGTCGTGTTTTCAAACTTGACCAGGTGTTTGCTGAATGGCCTATTGGTCTCCAACAGATTTTCCCCTTCTCGTCTTTCATTCAGAATTAACAAGAGGAGAATATGTGACAATCTGAAATGCAGTCGAGGCAGGCCTGCATTTAGGGTAGGGCAGATAGGTCATGTGTGCAACCTTAGCCTAAATAAATGAAAGGCTTAATTAGAAATAACAGGTTTATGGACTGTTAATCTTTATTGTTAGGCCTATCGTTTTATCGGAAAATAAGAAGAAACTCTTCTCCGATTTGACATTTGATTACACAAATTGCATACATTTGAAACAGATTCGGTAACATTGTTTATGTCTGGATAATTGAAATAAAGGCAGACTAGGTGTGGCTGAAACCGTTGCCAATTTTGTGTTTAATAACATAGGCTAATAGCATATAAAGTCAGTATTAATTGTGTTTAATACCATACAGTAGGCCAGTACCATATAAAGTCAGTAGGTTAAAACAAGAATGCGCTACCGACGGCAGATTCCAGGAATGACCTGACAAAATAATTCAAGTTGAATGTGTGGGCTGTGGGGTACAAAATATCTCAAATAATTAACTAGGTCTATTAAAGATATTTGTACCCATACACATTTAAATCTGAAATATCGTTTTGCATTCATCTGGATATTTGTTAAAGTACCATCAGTTTCTGGTCTGTTTAGTTTTGGTCATAGCGTGACTATCATTTGCTCTATACCTTCTTGGTGAATGCTACACATGCAGCCATACTTTTGTTACCCTTTTGACAGGCTACCGTTGCTCCGTTTTATTGCTTGCTTGCTGTCTGGTGATTCGTCTTACCTATGTCTGCACAGGCGACGTGGACATGAATACGCTCCATGTGCGCCAAAGCTTTTAAAGAATCGGTGTCAGAGAATGGACGGAGAGGGAGGCCTGGGACGGAGGGGATAGTTCACCTTGGCTCCCAGAAGAAAGCAGCCAGGCCCGCTTCTTGCAGCCTCTCCGGTTTGCATATCACACACACACACACACACACACATCGCTCGAACCTCGACCTGTCCGTGAACTCTCTCAGAGAGCTTACGAAAATGATTTAAACAAGATCTCGCGCACCCGTTAAGCCAGGTCTTGAGAGTGCGCCTTACACAAAATCTTTAATCTGTCTTTGAAATGTGCCAACAACAATTGTGCTCCGACACAAGCCGTGACTGCCCTGTAAAATAAAGACTGTTAAAAAGACCAATTTCTATTCATGTTAAATAAACGTAGAATACAAGTCCAGAGTTAATCTGGTCACCCAACTTTCCGTCTAATACCGCTGGACAACTCAGGAATAAATCCTATTGTGACTTTCTTCATGTTGTATAAGTCCAAAATATAACACTTCATTAAAATTTATATTAAGGAAAGTATGCTAATCGTCCTGGAGGCTGCTACCGTATAGTCAATGTGGGTCAATGGAGATCGAATAAAACATGTTGGAAAGTAATCTCAACTCTTTAAAAAATATGCTTACTCAATTAGGCTAAATTTGTCCACAAAATAGGCTAATTATGAGCATTATTTGTTATCCTACCGTACAACACGTACGTGAGAAATAATGACAAAAAAAAAAAAAAGATTCTCTTTAAAGTATTACCACAAAAGATGTATTTTATTACACTAACACATGCGCATGCAAGCGCAACATAGGCTTACGCATAATTACAACAGAAAACAAACACACAAACAAACAAACAAAAACTGCCAAAGTGCATATTGTGTGTAAGCCTATGCCATTTTTAGCAAGAGGGGAAGTTTACAAAAATGTCAATAATTCCTAAGGCTCCACTGGCATTTCCATTCAAACCGACAGTGCGTCGGAGACACGAATGAGTTTGTCTGATTGGATGAGCGCTGTCTGGGGGCTACGTCACAGGGTGAGCAAATGTTGGGCAGACTCATGCACCTATACCCCCCTCTTGTGGACTCCAAGAGTCAGGCAACATGACGTTGCTTCAGGTGAACACCACTATGTTCTGACCCTTAAGTAGCCAATATAAAACAGGACATTTGGGACAGTTATATTCTCCACTTACAATCCACGTACTTCATTGGAGTGAGTCATGTTTTGAATAATCGGCCCATGTGTACTTTTACAAGAGATGCAATGCTTGTATCTTTTGTGAAATGCTCTGATGGTTAAGATAGGCCTACCTCCTCCCAAGCCAAGGCAAGGCAAGGAAAGGAGGCAATGTCAGTATTCACGTTACACACACACACACACACACACACACACACACACACACACACACACACACACACACACAAATATCTGCCAAGTCAGTGTGTTGAGTACAGCAGTGCCATAGCCTGTACACCATTTCTCAAACTAATGCTGAAGCTATTTTTACAGATGTATTGCAGAAGTCTTTGTTCATCTCTTGAAAAACATTTGTCCTTGCTCAGCTCATCACCATCTGTATCAAACTCAAGGGCAGAGCTGGTTCTAGGCATAGACAAACGAGGCGGTCGCCTAGGGCGCCACATATCAGGGGGGCATCACAATACATTTCCTATGTTTTTTCTTCAGTTTTTCTCTTATATTTTTAGAAAGGGGGGGGGGGGGGGCAAAACTCAAATCTGGCCTAGGGCACCAACAAGGCTAGAACCGTCCTTGCTCAAGGGAGTCAATTGAATATGATTACTGGTGTAAAAAATGCAGTGAAATGATGTCTGTATGAAATGATTTGTGCAAAGGACAGACGTGCTGTAGGAAAGGGGCTACCGTACATTGGAGGGTTGATATTAAATAGTAATTGTTGATAATACATTCCAGAGGAAGCCTTCTGGCTGAGTAGCAATGCCGACCCTCTGAATGACACCATATGAATGAAAGAGCTGCAATATGTGTCAATTACTCACAGTAAGATTAATAGAATACAATACAATAGGCAAGAGGTTTGTGGCTGTTTGGCTGTGCATTTCACAGAGAGTTTAAGTGCAGGTTGATAAGCTCATATCACACATATTTGTATTTATTTGGAATATTTCCGGACACTGAAGGGAAAGATCTCTGAATATATACTGCGGAACAATTCTGTTACATTTCCACAGGTGTCAATACTTATACTACATGCATTTATGTTCAAACTATTTCATGCACTGAAATGCAGACACAAATATTACTGTAAAATATGACTCCAGCATTGACTTGGGTTTCTTGTGAGGCACATATGCCACTTCCTGGCAGTCAATGTGGTTGGATACAAACTACGGCGAAACCTGCTAAAAGTCATATTTTGCGGTGAGTTTCACGCCTTTGTAAACAAACTCTTAATGTGTTATCCACTGACCAAAAAAATAAATTTTACATTATGAACCTTAATGATACAAATAAGGAAAATGACAACAAATTTAGGAATAAACTCACTCATATAATTCGTTAAATTTGCTCTTTCAAAGATGTGTCCATCTCTGAATTTGTCAGAGCACACAAATAGTTATTACCAAGTTTTTTATTTCAGGAATTAAAAAATCAGGTCATCCATCAATCACATAGGGTCCATCATCACTTTTAAGGGGAAATAACTTTTGCCTTTTTTTCACTGCTGCAAGTCAAATCAAGTGAAAATGTGTTATCTCAACGGAAGAAATGATCTTGCAGCCAGACATTTAGAAGAAGAAGTGATAGGTCAGTGTAGTGCAGAAAACAATGCTCTTTTGAATTGGTGTTTACATCTCGTTCGTTCCTCTATTGGTCATAGGCTATCCTATTGTGTTAAGATGCAGTTTGAAAGATAAATGCCTTGATCCAACCACAATTGAGTTCAGTCCATCTATCGATGCCAGACAATACATTTGATTTTAATGTCATAGGATGGCTTGCCAGGCTATATTACCAAGATTGGTAGAATCTGAATTCAACCGGGAAAAAAATCAGCTATTTCTATAGTTTTATTGAACAAGTTCAGTTCAGAGAAACACACACAAACAAGCACACACACATTGTGAAACCATGAGATCTGAGTCACATCATGGGGATATTTAAGATGCTTCAGCAGCCCTATACAGTTTGTGTGAGCTGGCAGCACACACACACACACACACACACACACACAAACACACACACACACACGTCTTCAGCAGCCCTACAGTTTGTGTGAGCTGCAGCACACACACGCGCACGCACACACACACACACACACACACACACACACACACACACACACACACCTTCAGCAGCCCTACAGTGTGTCAACTGGCAATCTGCCTGCATGATGATCGCTGGGGAAATCTTTGGCAATGCAGCACACCAGTGTCACGCCAGTAAAGCCCTATTGAATTCAATAGAGTCACCACTTACGTCAACATGTATGAAAGAAGCTTTTGAACACTGTGCTGCTGAGGAGAGAGGTGTTTAAATGTCATATGGGATTGAAGGCCAATGCAAATGAATGTGTGTGTGTGTGTGTGTGTGTGTGTGTGTGTGTGTGTGTGTGTGTGTGTGTGTGTGTATTAGAGGTCTGTTTGAGGTCAATTTGAGTCTATTTAAAGTCTATTTAAAGAAATTATCCGGAGCGAATCAACATGTAGCCCTGCTGTGTTATAGTGATTAAGCACTATTGATAACCACCACAATGAACGAGTTAGCAGGTCAAAACGAAACCTAATTGATTTGGTTTTGTTTTGACATGCCCCATTCTGTTACCGTTAGCTGCCGTTTTGCTTTCTCAGTCTGCGTTGCACGAAGTTCAGTCATTGTGTGGGCTATCAATAGCGCTTAGCACTATAAAAAATTAGGGCTATGTTGATTCACTCTGGATAATTCCTTTAAAGGAGCTGTGTACAGGATTGTGGCCAAAATTGGTGCTACAATCATATTCAAAATATTTTGCTGCTTTCTATTGTCTCCATCTTTCAAAAGCATTTGAAGAGTTCAGATGCAAAACCCCCTAAACACCATTTTTGTGAAAATTGAGTTAATGATATTGTGTGAATCCTGTATAAATCTAGAATATGTAAATGAAATGTTTTTTGTGAAAAAATAAAATAAAACCTGCTCCCCGCCGTGTCTAAAATATCGGTTTACAATGAAAACACTGTAAACGCCTGATAAAAAATGGCCTTTTTCTCAAAAAGTGGTCAAGTGGAGTTAGGGGGTTTTGCATCTGAACTCTTCATTTCCTATGCATATCCTTGTTTAATTTCTCACATTGTCATGATGTATTTTGGAGGAATAAAGAGGCCTAGACAATTAAACAACACAAATACCACTTGAAATGACAACATAAACACTATTTGTGAGCTGCAACTTAGCTTTTCAAATGCAAATATACTGGCTGTACTACAACTGTCAGTGATATCAGTGTTTAAAATGAACATGATTCCTTCATGTCTGGTGACTTATCAAGGCCATTTTATGATTATTATACATTTCTTACACACTGCTCCTTTAAGGTTTATTGAAGGTCTATTTGAGGGTTCACTAAGGTTGTCTGCTGACTGTCTCTATTAATGCAAGGCCGCTCAAGAAGAGGATATAATACATTCCTTATACAGTAAATGCTCTCTACATTTGCAAGAGGGAAATTTAATTAAATGACATTTGCACAGCAGTGCTAATTATGATACAATAATCTCACTGCGCTTTACAGACAGATCAAGAGGAACCCAAGAGCAACATGGGAGAGGAGAAACTTCATCCAAATCCATGCAGTACTTTTCGAGTTATCCTGCTGACAGACAGACAAACCAAACACGACTGAAAACATAACCTCCTTAGCGCAAGTAATTACAGCACAAAGGATAGGATAGTCCATGGTTTTAGATAAACTTCCTTAATAATTACAAAATGTTGTACCACCACATTATATGGTTGTCAAGTCATAGATGTTTGTCTAAAGTGTAAAATGTGGAACCATTCACAGCTGCTCACTGTGCTCTGATTGCTGTAGTCAGTGACACAGCTGCTCACTGGTCTTGGGGGTCAAGCATGATGTGACCACTAGAGGGCAAGAGAGAGAGAGAGGTTGATGCCGTGTGATCCTGACGGTGGGGGAGAGCAGGGGCGCTGCTAGGGGGGGATACATTAGGATGATTCTAAGGACACTGACGTTGGGGCCCCAGAGAAAATTTCATTATTAAAGTCAATGTTTGGGGAGGGAGGGGAAGACAGGCCAAACTCATGCCCCTCCCACACTGTCATTCCCTCCCCCTCATATGCAAGGAGCGCAGTGCCAACTTTGGGAAGACCATGGCGGGAAAAGGAAATTGATGACCGGCTTCACCATTGAGCTTCAGGCTGACTCACTCACACACACACATGCACGCACACACACACACACACACACACACACACACACACACACACACACACACACTTCACCATTGAGCTTCAGGCAGACTTGATTTATTTTCTGGGGGACGGGGTTAATTCTGCTCAGGCCACGGGAGAATGAGACAGAGGCGTGGTGTGTGTGTGTGTGTGTGTGTGTCTGCACGTGTGTGTGCTTGTTTGTACTGTATGTAGGGAGGATCATTAGTAAGGCCAATAAAATACTCACATTACTGATTCTAATGCTGTTAAAAATTACTGTAATGTTGTAATGTAGTGTGTTCCTGACATGTGTCTAAAATATAAACAGGTCCTTTGCCATTCAAAGATTTAAATAAAAGTAGCAGTGCTTTAAAATCAATTCTAAAACTCACAGGAAGTCAGTGCAGGGAATTTCAAAATTGGTGTAATATAGTCAGTTATTTTTGTTCTTGTAAGGATCCTAACAGCTGCATTTTGTATGAGTTGAAGGGGCTTGATGGTCTTTTTGGGAAGACCTACAGTAAGAGGCCCTTGCAGTAATCAACTCTTGAATAGAAAGCATGAATAAGTTTTTCTAGATTCTTTCTTGACATTAGGTCTCTTGGCTTGGAGATGTGCTTTAAATGATAGTATGCTGACTTAGTGATTGATTTGATGTGACTGTTGAAGTTAAAGGTATAATCCGGAGTGAATCAACTCGTAGCCCTATTGTTTTATACTGCTAAGTGCTACTGAAAGCCACCTCAATCATCGAATTTCATGCATTGTAGACCGAGTTTGCGAAACGGCAGCTTACACTAACTGAATGAGGCATGTCAAAAACGAAACCTTAGCGATTTGCTTTCTTTTTGAAATGCCCCATTCTGTTACCGTTAGTCGCTGTTTCGCTATCTCAGTCTGCTTTGCATGAAATCCAGTGATTGAGGTGGCTATCAATAGCACTTAGCACTATAAAACAGTAGGGCTACGTGTTGATTCACTCCGGATTTTTCCGGAGTGCTTGTATGGGGGCTGTTTCTTGGGAGCTCGTTTGCAGCTCGGTTGTTTGGGGAAATGCAGTAGCTGCATTGACGTTCAGTCAATTATTTCCGGGACGACAACGTGGGGTGAGCTTAACAGCATACTGCATTACTGCACATTAGCAGCAGCGAGTATGCAATTGAAGTTCCTTGTGCCACAACCCGTTAAAATTGTCAATAAAACCCACACCGTGTTCACTGCAGCTATTCTGGAGCCAGGTGTTTCTGCTAAAACGTTCATCACCACGCCCTACTGTTGGAATGAGGCCAGAGATAAAAGTAGACTGTTGACATTGTTTTAAAAATTTGACTTTGTTAGTTAGGACTGACGGTATAGAGTGTCATTTGTCCCCACATGAACTATAACTCTGTTGATGGATGTAGGCAGAGATGGGAGCAACTCACATAGCTTTGAGTGGATGTCTGCATCAGTGGCTCCAGGAACACAATGTTTGGTGGCATTGAAGAACCTGACGTTCCTTATTTATTCACCAATGATGTGTGTGTGAGAGAGAGAGAGAGAGAGAGAGAATGTATTTTCATGAACAGTGTACTCCAAGTGTAATCTGACTGTACTCTGAGTGTGTGTGTGTGTGTGTGTGTGTATTGATTGAACCTTTATTTAATTCTCGGAAATACATTGAGAGTGGACCTCTTTTGAGATGTAAAAAAAAAAGAAATCAAGAAACAGGCACACAGTGAGGTAGGGATAGTTGCCGCAAAGTTCTTAAATTGCTCACAAGAAATTAGGGCTTCAAGCTTAAAAGTATCCCCGGCTAGCTATAAGACTAGCATTGGAAACCATCAGTCTGTCAATCATCCATTTTAATCAGCTCAGACAAACAATGACTGACAATGACTGGACTGAGACAGGGGTTTAAATAGACAGGACTAAACAAGGGAACAAGGAACAGGTGAAACAAGGCAGGGAGTAACAAGACTAATAATGAGGGAACGAGACTGGATACAGGTGAGGGGTGGAGCTAAGAACACAAGGCAGGGATAAACAAAGGAGCACATGGAGGAAGCAAACAGGAAGTGACATAGAAACACATGACAAGGAACAAGAAAGTAAACACAGACAAACAGAACAAGACTAGACCATGACAACTTGAATCCTCTTCACACCTTGATCGGAGTCAATTACCTAAACATTCTGACAAAAATGTGACTCAGGAAAAGGTGTGAGAATCCCATCTTATCATCCTGATCTCTGCACACCTGAGATAGAATTGAAACGGCTATTAAACTCAACAGTGTGGTAAGAAGGCTAGACTATCTTATTAGTGACAGATCAACAATGTGCTGTCTATGTTATTAGTGACAGATCAACTCTCTGAACAATGTGGCAAATCTTTCATATTTGCTAAAACACTGAACAGTGTGGTAAGTCTATAATTGGTGGTTGAGATGTCAAACTCTAAACAATATGGGCTATGGGGCACTGAGGTACCCTGATATAGAGGAATAATGGATGAGGTGGAGCGTAGAACAGTATGACAGCGAAGCCGAAGTTCTGTTTGCTTCCTGTTCGCTTCTGCCAAGTCCATTATCCCCCTACATCAGCACGATCCCTCTGTGTCCCTGTCGCTCCAACAAAGGTTGCAAGAAACCTGGGCCCATATGCAGAGTTCATTCTTAGGCCCGTTTCATGCCCGAATCACACACAAACGGTGCGGGAGCGGGCCAGCGGGGCGGTCCGTAAGCAGTCCGTGAGCAGTCCCTGTGGGCTTGGGCATTCACACAAGAAATTGTCTCTGCGGTGTTCTGCGCGAACCGGCTGCCCGAGCTCTGCATTCAAAACCTATGGACACCGTGCTAGTCCCGCTTACCGCGTTGAAAACGCTTGGAAAAATAGAACTCACCGCTCAGAAACCGCGCAGAACACGCGTGCAGTCTGAATGACCTAACCTGTTAACATGTATTCTAAATGAAATCGCCCCAAAACCGCGCCTGCACTGCTTACGCGCCACTCACGCAGAGGTTTATGTGTGAATCGGCCGTTACACAGTGGACATTGGAGTGAACATTTTATAAAACACATGAGAGCACAGTTGTAAAATGATTCCTGTGCTCAAAGCTGTACTTTTTTCTCAAATATTTTTTTTCAGAAATCAATTTCAAACACACTAAATTGAAGCAGGAACACGTCACGGACCACCTGCAATAATGTCACAGACCACCAGTGGGCCATGGACCAGCTGTTGAAAACCCATGGTGTAGTCCAGGGCAAGGACCAGAGAAGGGCCGCATATTTTCATTCAATTCTATTTCCATTTTGTATGCTGAATAAAGATATTTTACTTAAATGTCGTAAAAAACTAGCAGAATTCAACACCCCTTACTGTTGGAGAGAGGATAAGATTTGTTTTCTGATCTGATACTTTTAAGGTTATGGCAGTAACCATGATTGTGCATAGGTCAGAAAGCAAGGGAAATCATGGAAGTTAGACTAGCCTACAGAAACTCAGTGAAACCCCTTGTCTCTCCAACACAAAGAGTAGGTGGCAGGGCAATCAGCAGTGTGAAAAAAGATTACTATTCTGGCTGGTATTACATACAAATAAATAAACATTTTCATACAAGAAACCTACAGTACACTACTGATGGAAATAATTTATGTCTGTGGCGACATGAAGCCTGTAAGAAAAAACGTTACATGAAGTATTTCCTACAGGATTTCCAAAAGAGAGCAGGTAGTGTGGCCTCACAAATGTCAGCGATTCTCCTGGATTCTACTTAGCATGCTAGGTTAATTGACGTCAGATTCCTAAGCTCTTCATATATTTAGTAGTTTAGTAAGCACCATAAGTATCCAAGCAACAGCCTATCAACCAACTAATGTACCTTAGCAACATCCGAGCAACCACTTTCACTATGACAACCTACTAAGCAATATGATTATCATAGCAACCAGCATAGCAACCACCAAAACTACAGCAATGACCTACCAACTACCTCAAGTGCCCTAACAACATCCTATTGGCCTCCTCCATATGGGGGACCGCCTTCCATTCCGACATCCCTCCATTCAGACATCCCTCCACTCCGACATCATTCCATTACGACATCAACCATTCCAACATTTTTCATACCGCCATTCCGACAGCATAATGAAGCAAGTCCCTATTTGGGGGCATGATCTTTTAGTTTAGGCTATTTAAGCAAAGGGAAAAGTATGACATATGACAGCAACTCATCAACCAACATACACCACAACCAATTTCCCTCACAGGATTAAGAGAGTAGGTCATACACCATGAATACCATTACTTATAGGTAATAAATCCTAAAGATAAGAATGTCTCTGACTCTGGTACCTTATTTGAGACATAATAACTTAGACTAAATAAGACTTTTGGAAAGACTTTTTATTTAATTTGTGGGCATTCAAAAGTCATATTCATGGATGCAACTCCAGCTTTGACCCATTAGCACTGGACCATGCTGATCTGAAACCTATTGATACCTAGTATTTCCAGAGGTTCATTTTCTACAGTGTAGTAATTTTGGGTTAATATAACGAGCTTGGGTGGCTGTCGTGTAGCCTGATTGCCATCGACTTTCAAAGCTCTATGAGACTTTGGTCTGACCAAGAGCCCGTATAACAAAGTTTCTCAAAGCGCATGGTTGATCCGCCTCCCTGAAATGCCTCGGTTTGCTACTGGTCGATGTTGGAAAATGCTGTGCCGAAGCAAAACCAATCACACCACTCTTTCCTCTGACGTATGTGACGCGAAGGGAATTGCTTGAACAGGACTGAGAGCCATTGGAGCTGCTCAAAGTTGATTGGTTCTCGACCAAGAGGGGGTAGTTCCCCCGTTCAGGGGAATTCAGAAATCCTGCCCGATCAGCAGCTGGCCAGACCAGCGACAGCAATGCCGAAGGTGTTACGTCACTGGGAGGGCGTACCAGGTTAGCTGTTGTGTGTTATTCCGCAGATGTTAACTGGGGTGTGTGTTTGTACACCTCACTGTATGAAGAGTTATGAAAAGGTGGACATTGTATTGAGAGACAGGTCTGGGTAATCCCAGGATCCTGGGTAATATTTGTGCATTCTGGGTAATGCACTAGTTCAGCCAATCAGATTGCTTGATAGTGAGTGCTATAAGTCAGGTTTAAATATAGGTAGCTCATGTTTGGCCAAGCAGAGATCACGTGCAAGTGATCTGCTGGCTTCCCCTATGGACAGGGCTGGGGAGGACTCGCAGTTCCGGCACCTCAGATAAATTAAAAAAAAAAAAAAAAAAGATAGATTAATATTCATATGTCTTGCATGAAAAACTAAAAAATCAATATGATTAACAGTGGAACTGTCGAGAGCATCCTGACAGGTGACATCACTGCCTGGTATGGTAGTTGCACTAGCACCAAAAGGGCGGCGCTGCAAAGAGTTGTGCGCACAGCGCAAAGTATCTGCAGATGTGCTCTACCTACCATCAAGGACCTATACATCAGACGCTGCATTAAAAAGGCAAAAAGAATCACTAAGGACCCCAGTCATCCCCATCATGGACTGTTTCAGCTATTACCATCTGGCAAGAGATTCCGCAGTCTCAGGGCCAGGACCACCAGACTTCAAAACAGCTTTTTCCATCAAGCAGTAAGACTCATGAACACAGAGTCAGAATCCACAGCCTAAATTGTGCCTGTCAGTCTTGCACTTTTTCTTTTTTTATGCACTTTTGGACATTGAACACTCACACTGACACTGACACATACACACATAGCACATTTATCTCAGACATTTCTTAATCACTATTATTTATTTTCTGAGGAGCAAAAAACACAAGAATTTTACTCTCCTATAGTCTACCACTAGGCTATAATGAGATGTAATAAAGTTTTTCTTGAATCTTGAATCTTGAATCTTGAACTAGGCCTAATGGAACAACAGTGACACTACCATAGCTGAACATGACATGTCATTTTTCTTTTTTGCGCCAACATAAAATTTCAGAGTTCCCCCTCCTGCCACATCCCACTTCAACCACTGCCTATGGACAAGGGAAAATATCTAGCTTTACTCATGAAATGGAGACAATAGGGGACATGGAGGGAAGCTTTGAAACATAATTGAAGCGTATGATGTAATAGGCAGGTCAGGAGGATTAAATTACCTACAGAGGGAAGTGGGTAGAGTGATGGCTGTCAATCAATCCTAAAACAACATTAGTTGTGAAGTGGGAGTATTGAAATACAGTCAGTGTTGGGTAAGTTACTTTAGAAACGTAATGCGTTACAGTTACAAGTTACCCCTTCGAAAAGGTAATTGTAGTGTAACTATTTTGATTACTTTAATAAAGTAATGTAACTAATTACATTTGATTACTTTTTGATTACATTTCAACATTTTGAACCTTTTTTTTTTCAATTGTCAAGCCATTTTGAGTTTTTGAATCCTGGCAATGTTAACTGTCACATAGGCCTATTATTCACCATTGACATTGCCAAAATCCTTTTTAACTCCCACAGAAGTGTCAGAGTTCACCATGAGCAAATAGTTAAAATACTAGGTGAACATCACTAAGCAGATTTTTGTTTGTCTGAGATTTCTCTTACAGTATGTGTGCACCTATCAATAGAGCTCATTTTATATACAGCAATGGGCTACAGGCCTATGTTGTAGTTTCTGTCTGACAGTCAGGTCTTCTTGCTACTTTTAGACCGCTGTAACAAGTGAGTGGTGTTGCCAACATGACGGTAGAAACAATTATATTAGAATAGTGTATTTTAGCTGTAGTAGTGACATTTAGTTGTAAATAGAGGATGTTGTATGTACATGAAATACACTTAGCCAATGTTTCTGCAGATGATATTGGGATCATGTAACTAAAATTGTAATTCTGAATATTTCTTGAAGTAACTGTAATTCAATTACACATTTTTTCAAAGTAACTGTAATTGACTACTGTTACTTTTATTTTGTAATTAAATTACGTAATTTCGTTACATGTAACTCGTTACTCCCCAACACTGAATACAGTACTGATGTATTCAGAGCGCTACTACCATAGATTAAAGGAATTATCCGGAGTGAATCAACATGTAGCTGCTGCTGTTTACACTGCTAAGCATGTCAAAAACGAAACCTAAATGATTTGCTTTAGTTTCGAAATGCCTCATTCTGTTACCGTTAGCTGCCGTTTCGCTATCTCATCCTGCGTTGCATGAAAGTCAGTGATTGAGGTGGCTATCAATAGCGCCTGGCCCTATAAAACAGTAGGGCTACGTGTTGATTCACACCGGATGTTGATTCATTCCTTTAATGACATTGAGGAATAGGAATGAAAATGACAGTACAGATAAACCTCACAGAAATGCAGTCAAAATGATAGTAATATATAAGTAATATATTTTACAGTATGTATGGCATAATTATAGCAAGGCCTATAGTAAAGCTCAGACAACCAGGCTGCAGATATATTAATACTCTACTCATCCTGGAAGAGATTCAAGAACCACAGATTCACAGAGATATTTGAACAGTGTTAAGGCCTCAACACACAAGTGTTATTTTCTTTTCTTTTTTTGGTTTAGGTAAACCCCTTAGTTGTATGGATTAAGACCTGCAGGGCTACATTGCTAGTTGAAGGCCAAATGGAGGGCTGCTACTATTCTCTTTGCCTGTTCACAACTCACAGCTCTGTATCCGCTCACAGAGAAACACATGGTGAGTGGTGTGTGTGTGTGTGTATGTGGGTGCATGTATGTGTGCGTGGACATGTGTGTGTGTGCGGGTCTGTGTGTGATGTGTATGTGTTGGCTGACTGAAAGAGGAGGGAATCTGACAACCTGAGAAAAGTAACTATACACTGTGTGTATTTATATATAGTGTCAGAAGTGAGTCAGTGTCACTAGACTGATCAAGAAGTGATTGACACGTCTCTCTGTGTGTGTGTGTGTGTGCATTAAAGCAATAGTTCACCTTTTTATGAAAATTGGTTATTCACCCCCTTACCTGAAGGTACATATGTGGGTAAAAGCATTTTGGTCTCAGTGCATGCGTTGTCCTAGTCTGGCAACCCCCTTTTTTACCTTTAGCTTAGCATAGACACTGGAAAGTAAAGTTGCCAAAGAGTTGCTATTTGGCAACATTACATTCCAGCGCCTATGCAAAGCTAAAGCTAAAAAATGGGGGAAATTGTGGATGCCATACTATGAGAACGCAAGCACTGAGACCAAAATGCTTTTACCCACATATTTAACTCCAGGTAAGGGGGTGAATAACCAATTTTCATAAAGAGGTGAACTATTCCTCTAAGTGAGGAAGCTGGCCAAGCGTCACTTATGAGGCTCCATAATTGTACCTACAGTATTTTATTTCAGTGCTTCTCGGTGACCTGTTCTCTGTGTATGTTACTGCTCTGAAGATTAGAACAATGTGATTCATGCAGGTGTGTATGGGGGGTCAAGGGCCCCATGTCCTGTTTGCTTGGGGCCCCTACTGTAAGTATCTTCAAATGGTCCTGAAGGGGGCATCTGGGTTTAGGACTGAACTCGCCCACCTTTGGCTGTTCTGTAGGCCACACACACACACACACACACACACACACAAAACAATACCAACCATTCCAACCCTAATCTCCATATTATATGGAAATGGAAATATAGCATTGATTTAGTGTGCTTATGTAACGGCCAGCTAGCTCGACTAGCGTGGCGGTAGTATGTGTAAATCCTCATCACCCAATTCCATGGGCGCTTCTAACAGCTAAGTTAGAAGCTCGGCTTTTAGCTCAGTTGGTTAGAGCGTCCCACTCCCACACCGGCAGTTTGTAGCTTGCGGGGTGGTGGGTTTAAGACCCGTGTGCGGTGCGGACCACCACCGGCTACACTTAAAATAATAGCAGCCACGGAAATGACGTTATGTCAAGTTCACTTCTGTGTGTGTGTGTGTGTGTTCCAAGACACTTACTTGATGTATAAACTACCCAAATAAAGTACATCAAAGATGTATTATCTTTGGGTGATAAACATCTTTTTTTTAAAGATATTTTTGGGGCTTTTTTGCCTTTAATTCGATAGGACAGTAGAGAGTGTGACAGGAAATGAGTGGGAGAGAGAAGGGTAGGAATCGGGAAATGACCTTGGGTCGGAATCGAACCCAGGTCCCCGGATTTGTGGTATGACGCACTAGCCTGCTGAGCTATGCCGCCCTGGGTGATAAACATCATTGATTGGCTGATTGATTTATTCCAGTTAAAGGAGACATCTTGCTTAAATCAGCTCATATTCCAGTTAAAGTAGACATCTTGCTTAAATCAGCTCCTATTCCTGTTCAAAACATAGACCAGGGGGGTCAAACTCATTTTTAATGAAGGCCACATTAGCAGTGGGATTGGGAGGGCTACCATGCGCCATCAACTGTGTGTGTGTGTGTGTGTGTGTGTGTGTGTGTGTGTGTGTGTGTGTGTGTAATGACTTTCCTTGTGTTTCTGACCATCACCAACACAGTCCTAATGTGCCACCACTTAATTTTTTATTCCTCACCTGTTGGATAGCAGTTACATGAGGCACCTCATAGGGGGTTGTCAGGATTGTGTTGCAGAAATGTAGTTACATCACTAGGCCACATATCTAAAATTCTTTTACAGCTTTTTGAATTGGGCTGTATGCATGAACTGATGTAAAGAGCCTCCTGGCCTTATGTTTGACACCCCTGAAAAAGACAGGACTGACTGAACTAAAACTGAGTCTGCCTTTGGGATTCAGCCAATAGGGGGTTAGGGTTACAGGGGTACATTAGGATTCAGCCAATTATCACCCCCTTAGACGAGGCTTGGCCATGTGCAGGGCCGTTTCAAGGTACTTTGGGGGCCCCAAGCAAACAGGACATGGGGACCCTTCACTTCCCATAAACAACTACCTAAACCAAATAATCTTTAAGCATCTCATTAAAATAATTATTTGTCTGATTCTGTCATATTTTATTGAAAAACACCACCAAAAAACGGTGTAATAAAGACAGAAAGTATATCGTAACATCATAAAAAGTTGAAATGATTGCAGGGGATCAAAGTTTTGATATGTTGGTGCAGGACGGAGAGGACCGCTTGCTGGTTGTAGCTTCCGGGGGCACCTAACAAAGTGGTAAGTGGCTATCTGTACAGTTACTAAGTTTTCAAGGCCTGGTTTTAAATGTTGGAACTGTCATTATACTATCAACGAAGTGTGGGGCTATTTTGAGCCTTACTATGGTTTAAAGGTCCCATATTGTGAAAAATCACTTTTTATGGCTTTTGAATGTGTTTCTTGGGTCTATACTGCCTCTACACACACTTTAAGTTGGATAAAAAGCCTCGATTGTTAAAATGGACAATTTCCACTGTTAGTAGCTGTTCAGCTGCTGTGTGCTTAAACCACCTGCATAGAATTTTCCTAACTACTGTACGTATGTCACAGGGTAAGGTGGTTGGGGTCCCACAATATTGGCAGCCACGTAAGCAGCTGAGGGCAGTAAGAATGGACAATTGCAAAAATGAGAGAGAGAAAGTTGGCAGGCACTTTGCAGCTGAGAACAATGAAAATGATCAATTAACGAATTAGGGGTGGTCTGTCATAGGCTACAGGGGAAATACTCAATGTGTTGGCTGCAGGTGTCTAGTTACCTGGTGCACACGCCCATGAGAAACAGCCTGTTCTGAACATTAGAGCTAAAAAAGTTAGCTTGGAAAAAGCATATTGGTCCCTTTAAAACAGCATTTTTGCCACTAACACCTAGCTGGGTGCTCCTGGAAGCTACAACTAACAAGTGGTCTTCTCTGGCCTGCACGAACATATCAAAATGATTCTCCCTGGCAAAAGTTCAAACTTTTCATGATGTTGCAATGTACTTTCGGTCCTTATTACAACAGATTTCTAGCCTAGAACTCTAGACGTACCCCTAGCGGTAGCAAATTTGAATTTGCACAGCGGATACGTCTAGAGACCCCTGATAGAAACCCGTTGTAATCCTTCCTCTGGTGGCAGATAACCAATCACAGCGCGGTATGTGTACATGAAATCGTCAGGCGGGCTTTGTACGATGACGACAGTCCTGCTCAAACCAGAGCCGTAAGTAGAGATTCGTCTTTGGCTTTAGTTTTGGACGAATTGCACTTGTCATTTTCTTTGAAAGTGAAACAAGAAAGTGCACTGAAGTCTTTCGTTCTGAAAAAAAATATGTCTTTGCCGTGTTACCGACGGGCAACGGGAAAAGTTTGATATACCAGCTGGTACCACTGGCCGGAACGCTAGCCTATTACGTGGAGAGGCAGTTTGAAAGACAATGCAATCACCCGCCCCTCCATTGAGGCACAGTCTATCAGTGGTCTTCAGACTATACATTCTTATGATATAGTCTGGTGTGTCAGGCTAACAGATTTCTCCTTTAAACCGTCATTCTTGGGGGCCCCTTTCACCCTGGGGCCCGAGGCAATTGCCTGGTTTGCCTGTCCTGTTGCGACGGCCCTAGCTATGCGGGTGGATGATGTCCAGTGTACCACGGCAATACATGGACATAACCTAACTGCTACTTCTGGTGATGTCATTACAGACACACACACACACACACACACACACACACACAGACATACACACATTCACACAGGCAAACACCAAAATACACATTCACACAAACATACACACCGACATGCATACATTCACACAAACAGGCACACACACACACACACACACTGAATCCACTGCACCACAAGCAAAAAAACAAAACAATTTTAAAACCACCTGTCCCAGTCCAACATGGTGTGGCTGTCACGACTAATCAGTAATGACAGATTAATGGTTGGCTACCAGAACACCACAATTATAGTGGTCTGTGTCTGTCCTAGTAGGTAAAATACAATAAAAACTACTATGTCCCCGACTTTAGTGGGAAGAGGGGACTGTCGTGGAAACAGCTGGAGAAAATGGCCCAAGACAGACGAGGGTGGAAACTCTTCACCAATGGCCTATGTTCCGAAAGGAATATACAGGCCTAAGTAAGTAAGTAAGTAAGTAAGTATGTCCCCGACTTTGAGGCAAAAACATTACTTGTTTTAATGATGTCTGTAGAAATATCAGTGTCCTTCAGAATTCAGGGAAATGTCATACATAATCAGCTCAGAGGTCAGGTTAGGCCTATCTTACCCTATCAGAGGTCTGGTTAGGCCTATCTTAGCCTACCACTGATCCCAATTAAACATCCTGAAAAATCTAACAAACTTCTGAATGTCCATGTAAAATGTGTCACCAGGGGGTACCCCTTAAACAGTGGGGCTGATTGTAGTAACCCTGTGATGGTCTTAGGGATGGCGCATACTGCTTCATTTCAGGGCAGCACAGATCTCCGACCTGCGCGCACAAAAAGTTGCGGTTGTGATGTTCATCATCGCACTGCAACACTTCGCATAACGTTATGGGGCGCATGCTGTGGAATGAGAAACATTCCGCGCCAGAACAGCCTGCCGGAGGGGAGGGGCCGGACCGGGAGGACCATCAGTCGGAAAGGAAAGTAGCAAACTCCACTTCCTTTCCAGGGAGGTGTTGGCCGGCCGAATCCGTGAAGAAGAAGCGCCCAGACTTGCCTGTGTGGCTCCTCAGTCCTCCGCGCTGTCATTTAAATGCCTAATTAAGTGCGCCATCATCCGCAGAGAAGCCGCGGGAGCAAGAGTGGGTTTGGTGACGAGAGAAAAGGAGGGGGGGAGAGGCAACGCACGGAAGAGCAGCTGAGGTGCGCGTTTCTGAGGGAAAAGAGCTAATGATTCCAGCAAGAAAGTGACCAAGGACGTTTCCTCTGGTAGGGATTACATGGTGTAGCGGCCCATCACGACCCAAGGACAGAACAGAAATCTAGTTCCTGTGTAATCGGCGAAAGACACAATTATATCAGGTAACGTTGAAGCTCATTTGTGCGACATGTGTGTGGTGACTTGTAATGATTTATAATTGTTGCAGCTGAGCGCAGTAGCCTACGCTTAACTATAGTTGGTTTTAGCGTCGGTAGTACGCATGATAACGTTACCGTTAAACTAACGATTTTTCGGAGAGGGCAAGCAGACCGTAGTCCACCCTTTTTCCTTGTGTGAAATGCGTCTTGCAGGTAGCCAACTGTGCACGAAGTAGCCTAAGCATGGCCTGGCTTTGCAGACAACGTTATTCTTAGAAAGTGAGTACTCGTTAGGAGTCCGAGACTGTGTCCAATGCCGCAATGATTGGTCTGTGGCCACGGAAGCTTACTAACTGTGCTTTGGGTATTTAGCTGTTCAGCACGAGCCGTGATACTGTATGTTACCACCTGTCAGGATTTTGTTTTGCCCGTTTTGCTATCAGTCGAGGGCTTGTTTACTGGGTGGTCTCAGATGAATGCAGAGACGGGACAGTGGAGTTTCACAGCGATGCTGGCGATGCAGAGTTAGGTCACGTGGTGTGTCTCCTGGGAGCTTTGACTCAATGCAGCAAAAGTCTGCGTGCCTCATCATACCAGGTGAGGCGAGGCAAGGCGAGGCGACCCTGGGAGGACAGGCTAAATTACAGTTGCCTATCCATTACCCTCGTTACGACTTTTTCATCTCCACATTTTACGTCCTTTTCAGACCTTCCCTGCAAAGGGATCATATCATGTCGTGGACTATTTTCATAAGGAGTGAACGAAAATGAAATGAGCTTCTGTCGTTTATTTCTAACAGTAATACAGGGGCTCCAGTGACATTGAAAGTCTGAGGCATTTAAATCGAGAGGCGGTTTCTTCCACCCTGAAGGACGGCCCGGTCGAGACTCTGACGGTGGTTATGATGCAATACGGGAGGAGCACGAGCATCGCATCTCATCTCTTGCTCGATGCAGCTCCTAGCACGCATTAGATGCGCGCGCCCACCCAAACCAGACGCAGATGGAAACGATTACATCTGAATGGAGTCCATGCTGGGCCAGGCCTTCAGATTTCGCCACCACCGTTCGCATTTTATCAGAAACGCACAGACACGACGTGTTAATAATAACGCTGCCCAAGTGCACGTAACACTTGTGTGAAATGCGCCAGGATGTGCCGTCTGGCTATTGTCCAACATAAAAAGGTGACACGTAGTTGTTAATGGATTTGTCCCGCAGGATTTGCATAGCCTCGTATAACCTGTGAAAAAGTCGTAGTGACCATTTGTTTGCCGCGCCCAAGGAGGCCGTTTTTGTATTATGTTCGAACATCAGTACCGCTATGCCACAATCTGAGACGCACATAATAAGTTATAGCGGCAGGCAGACTGTAAGTATTTGTTTTGGTCACTGTCCCGGTGGGTTTCCTCATCCTCATGGTGGCTGTTTCGGCAGAGAGAGAGAGAGAGGGGGCACAAAGAGGCCTTTGTTCGAGCACAGAGACGGAACAGGGCGCTGGACCCCAGACCTACAGTACTTTATACTCATGTAGGATGAAAGGCCTGAGATTCCGTGAATGTGCTTCAGCCAGGCTAGAGGGGAGCTCATTAAATTCCTCAATATGCACCCTGACATTTTCTCACGTCTTTGGCTCTTCCCTTGGAGGTGTTTGTCAGCAAGGGCCCTTAAATCATGCCTTACTTTTCAGACTGTAATCTATTTGCACCTGAGAAGATCGATCTGATAATTTTTAATAGTCAGATGAATCTGTTGACTGTTACCCTAGTATTAAGATGCCAAATTAAATTTCCTTGTCAAATTCCTTGTCCCCCAGCCCCCAGGTTATCGTTCTGACTGTTGTGTTTGTCTGTTGTGTGGGCTATAATGAAGCAGGCTTGTGAAGAGGCAATAAATAATATATGCCAACTCTCTGATGTCCAATTATTAGTCAGGATGATGTGTGTGAAGTTCTCAGAATCAGATCACTTTATTTGTCCCAAAATGGACAATTCAGTGAACAGTTCCCATTCTCACACAATAAATATAAAAAAAAACAGCAGAGAAGCAGACTAAACAAATTCTAGCAGCAGTCTAACACACACACACACACACACACACACACACACACACACACACACACACACACACACACACAACTACCAGTCAGTGACAGTAGTCACTTAACTTTCAGTCAGTGACAGCCCAACACACACGTTCAACTCCCGTCATCTCCTAGCCTGACACGCCAGACTATATCAAACTGCCTTTCCACGTAATAGGCTAGCGTTCCGGCCAGTGGTACCAGCAGGTATATCAAACTTTTCCCGTAGGCCGTCGGTAACACGGCAAAGACATCTTTTTCAGAACGAAAAACTTCAGTACACTTTCTTGTTTCACTTTCAAAGAAAATGACATGTGCAATTCGTCCAAAACTAAAGCCAAAGACGATTCTGCTCTGGTTTGAGCAGGGCTGTCGTCATCGTACAAAGCCCGCCTTACGATTTCCTGTACACATACCGCGCTGTGATTGGTTATCCGCCGCCAGAGGAAGGATACAACGGGTTTCTATCAGTGGCCTCTAGACGTATCCTCTGTGCAAATTCAAATTTGCTACCGCTAGGGGTACGTCTAGAGTTCTAGGCTAGTCATCTCCTTCAGTGAAAGCAGTCCATTTCAAAACACACACTCAACTGTCAATCAGTAACAGCAGTCTGAACACAAACACACACTCAACTCTCATCTCTGTCAGTGACAGTCCAACACACACACACTCAACCCCCAGTCAGTGACAGCATTCTAACACACACATTTAACTCCATCATCCCAGTGTGTGCCAACACACACACACTCAAGTCCAAGCTATCCCAGTCAGTCAGTGACAGCAGTCCAGCACCTACGAACGCCTAGCCTGGCTATTTCCTTCATATGTAATTCCGCTGGATTCTGAACTGAACGGGATGCTTCCCGTACTGTCTGTAAAGCGCCGCAAGACAATGCACTGTATCTGAGCGCTCTACAAATAAAATTGAATTGAATTGAATTGAATCGAACGCCTAGCCTGGCTATTGCCTTCCTCGTAATTTCGCTGGATTCCGAACGCCTAGCCTGGCTATTGTTTTCCTACTTAATTTTGCTGGATTCTGAACGCCTAGCCTGGCTATTGCCTTCCTCGTAATTATGCTGGATTCCGAACGCCTAGCCTGGCTATTGCCTTCCTTCGTAATTATGCTGGATTCCGAACGCCTAGCCTGGCTTTTGCCCTCCTACTTAATTCCGCTGGATTCTCATCTCCTTGTAGTGATCCATGTGGAATTCTGGCCATTGGGCTGGACTACACAGGACACATCTCATCCTGACCAGTTAGCGAACTTTGACAATGCAGCCAGTGCAAGAATATGATAGGCTTCATGGGATAATACCAAGGCACTCAGTTCAAATGCCTTTATTTTATGGGCAAATCATAGTTTAAAAACATGATAGGCTGATTCGATATGACATGGTATGATATGACATGATATGATAGGCTATTTGGCTTTTTGAATTCTTCTTCAGAGAGAAATCGTTTATCAATAGGCGAGATTCCAGACTCCAGGTATTCCATAGATTCCAGGTATCCACCAAAATGTAATCACTTGGTCCTTGTGCCATTTCGAACAACTCCACAAAATTGAATCAAAATCCGTTCATAACTTTTTGACTTACCCTGCCGTCAAACAGACAAACAAACAAACAAACAAACAGACAAACCAACGCGACCGAAAACATAACCTCCTTGGCGGAGGTAACTATAACAACAGTAAGCTGAAAGAGCCAAACAGGGGGGTGATCTAATGGTGTGCGTGTGTGCGTGTGTCTGTGAGAGAGAGCCAGACTGGGGGTGATCTGGTTGTGTGTGTGTGAGAGAGAGATGGGAGGGGGGTCTGGTGATCTGGTTTTGTGTGTGTGTGTGTGGGTTATGTGATCTGGCTGGTGTGGTCGGTTCATTTGGGGACGTTATGATATCTTGGTTGTTCACAGTGATAATGGCACAGGTGCTCTTGTTTTGAATCGTCTATATTTAGCTCCACATAAACTAAAAGTGGAGACTCATCAGCACTGAGACCTGTTAGTTGGTCCTTCTCCAATCCTCTACTCACCCTCATCCTAACCATGCTGTACACATATGATGACCGTGTGCACTCTGTACTCACCCCTTATCCTAACCATGCTGTACACCTATGATGACTGTGCACTCTGAGCCCTTATCCTAACCATACTATATATACTTATGACCGTGTGCACTCTATACTGAGCTCTCATCCTAATCATGCTTTGTATCCACCTGTGATGACTGTGTGCACTCTGAGCCCTTATCCTAACCATGCTACAGTATACACCTATGACTATGCACCTATGCTGGGCTACGTTGTGTTTTGCTGTGCAGTTCTCTATTATGTTGTCTTGTGCTGTGCAGTTCTCTATTATGTTGTCTTGTGCTGTGCTGTGCTGTGATCTCATGTTGTGTTGTGCTGTGCTGTGCTATGCTCTTGTGCTGTGCTTCCTGTGTTGTGCTGTGCTTTGCTCTCTTGTTTTATGTTGTGTTGTGCTGTGCTGTGCTCTCTTGTGTTGGGCTGTGCTGTGCTCTCTTGTGTTGTGTTGTGTTGTGTTGTGTTGTGCTCTCTTGTGTTGGGCTGTGCTGCTTTATTGTACTGTGTTGCATTGTATTGTGTTGTACTGTGTTGTGTTGAGTTAGTTAGGGCTGTGCTGTGCCGAGTGGTACGGTAGGGTGTGGTGTGTGAGTTGTGTTGTGTTATATCATGCTGTGTTATGTTTTGCTGTGTTGAATTGTGTTGCTTTGTGCAATGCTGTGCTGTGCTGATAGGGTGTGGTAGGCACCTGATGGTAGGGTGTGATGTGTGTGTGTGTGTGTGTGTGTGTGTGTGTGTGTGTGTGTTGTGTTTGTGTTATATAGTGCTGTGCTGTGTTGTATAGTATTGTGCTGTGTTGCGTCATGCTGTGCTGTGTTATGCTGTGCTGTGATGTGCTGAGTGGTACAGTAGGGTGTGTGTGTGTGTGTGTGTGTGTGTGTGTGTGTGTGTGTGTGTGTGTGTGTGTGCAGTGTAGCGGTTAATGACAGCAGCTTCTGCCATGCCCACTGCTGTCTCACTACTCTGCCCTGCCCCACCCATACTCCAGTTCTTCCTCTGGGACTGAGGCTAACAGCACCACACACACACACACACACACACACACACAGTGATGTCATGGCGGACACAGCCTGAAGGCACAGACTGGACAGACATGCTGCTGGAGTTGCCTCAGCTCTGCTCTCTTCTCTTCTCCCCTTCTCTCTCTTTCTCTCCACTCCCCCTCCTCTCTCTTCCTCTCCTCTTCCCTCACTTCTCTCCTTCTCTTCTCCCCTTCTCTCTCTTTCTCTCCTCTCCCCTCCTCTCTCTTCCTCTCTCCTCTCTTCTCTCCTTCTCTTCTCCCCTTCTCTCTCTTTCTCTCCTCTCCCCCTCCTCTCTCTTCCTCTCCTCTCCCCTCTCTTCTCTCCTCTTCCCTCACTTCCTCTCTCTTCTTCTCCTCTCCCCCTCTTTTCTCTGCTCTCATCTCCACTCTTCTCCTGTCCTCTCCCCTTCTCTATTCTCCCCTCCTCTCTTTTCCTCTCCTCTCATTCTCTCCCTTTCTCCTCTCCTCTCCTCTACTCTCTCCTTCTCTTCTCTCCTACTCTCTCCTTCCATCCTCCACTCTCCTCTCCTCCCCTCTCCCCCCTCACTCCTCTCCCCCTCTCCTCCACTCTCCCCCTCTCCCCTCTCCTCTCCTCTCCTCTCCCCCTCTCCCTCTCTTGTCCACTTACACTTCTCTTCTCTTCTTCTGCTGGGTCATGAGTGTCAGTTCTGAGTTTTACAGATAGCCTGATTGTGTGCAGTGTTCACTCACCAAGGCACCCTGGCCAGGAGTGCTGGTTAGGTGTGGGGTTCAGGTATGCTGATTAGGTGTGGGGTCAGGTGTGCTGGTTATGTGTGGGGGTTAGGTATGCTGATTAGTTCAAGTCAAGTCAAATCACATTTATTTGTATAGCATGTTTCATACAACATAGTTGCTCCGAAAAACAAACAAACAAAAAAAAAAAACAGATAAAATAATAATCATGATAAAAATGATATAATAATGATATGCAAATAACAAAAAAAAAAAGACAAATAAGACAAACAAACAGAGTAATAAAATAAAAGAGAGAGAGAGAAAAAAAAGGCTATTAAAGGTATTAAAGGCTAGGGAAAAAGGATGTGCTTTTAATTTAGACTTAAAAAGATCAATAGTATGAATGGACCTAATTTGGGAGGGGAGACTATTCCAGAGCTGAGGAGCAGACACAGAAAAGGCTCCATCACCTCTGGTTCTGAGGTGAGTTGAAGGAACAGAGAGAAGAAGTTTAGATGAAGAGCTGAGTGGCCTAGAAGTACAGTATGGACCCAATAGGTTACAGATGTATTGTGGTGCTAAATCATGTAGGGCTTTAAAAACAAATAATAACAGTTTAAACTCAATTCTATATTTCACTGGCAACCAGTGCAGTTCACAGAGCACAGGAGTGATGTGATCACGCTTCTTAGTTCCAAAGAGTAATCTTGCAGCAGCTTAGTTGTGGGGGTTAGGTATACTTATTAGTAGTGGAGGTCAGGTATGCTAGTTGTGGGGTTAGGTATACTGATTAGTGTGTGGGTATGCTGATTAGGTTAGTGTACTGATTAGTTGTGGGGGTTAGGTATACTTATTAGTAGTGGAGGTCAGGTATGCTAGTTGTGGGGTTAGGTATACTGATTAGTTGTGGGGTTAGGTATACTGATTAGGTGTGGGTGTCAGGTATGCTGATTAGTGTTAGGGGTGCTGACTAGTTGTGGGGGTTAGGTATACTTATTAGTAGTGGGGGTCATGTAT
>JAODXP020000006.1:25520575-25525575 GCA_027497455.2 Sardinella longiceps
CAACGGTGAAGGGCGACCCTCCGCTCCCCGCCCGCGTCCCCACTGACGATAGAGCTGGCAAAGCTACACAGCAACCAGCCCGTACCTGGGGCGACATGGTGGATGAGGACTCCCCTGAACCGACATCTCCATTTGATGGAAACCTGCTCGATGATGCACCGCCGGTGGCCGGCGAAGAAGAGGAGGAAGATGAAGAAATGATGTCGGATCTCCTCCGTGACGAGCAGGACGATGACGAGGAGGGCGCTTTTCCCGCGGAACCTACTTCGCGAGCGCCCAGCTCACAGGGTGGCGAGGCTCAGGCTACGATTGACCTCGCCTTCATCGAAGTCTGTAAACGTGCCGCGGCTAAGCTGGGAGTGGACTGGCCGGCTTCCCAGGGAGCTCCAGGGGCCGAAAGGGATTTATATGATGGTAAGAGACTGCCTTCTCGTTTACCACCGGTTAAGCATCTGCTTCCCGCTTTGCCCGCATGCATCAAAGAAATGAAACGTTTCTGGGATAAACCTTTTTCGCACCGTGTGCCCGTCAAGGGTTTTTCGATGTTGGATGTGACTGGCATGGACGAGCTTGGGCTTTCCAGCCCACCCACAGTCGAACCATCGGTGGCTCGTCATCTAAACCCGAAAGCCTCGCTCACCGCAACTGGGTTGACTCTACCTGGGAAATTGGAGCGCTTTACCGCCTCCATGTACCAGAAGATTTATAAATCGTGTGGATTAGCCGTCAGGGCTTTAAACACTACATCCCTCCTCACCGCTTACCAAGCGGAGCTGTTAGAGGAAATGGGACGACAGCTTGACGCTGGAACACCAAACCCAGCTATCTGGGAGGAAATCTGCGTTATTGCGGATCAAACTCTCAGCGCCTCGCGTGGCGCAGTGCAAAGCTGTGGCCGCGCGATGGGATTAGCAGTTGCGGGTGAAAGATCCCTCTGGCTAAATTTATCTTCTCTGAGCGACAGAGAGAAGATTCCCTTTCTCGACGCCCCTGTAGACACGAAGGATCTCTTCGGGCCGACTATCGAGAATATGAGAAAGAGGTGCGACAACCAGAAGAAAGAGGGCGAAGTTTTCGATGTGTGCATGCCGCGCAAGCCGACGCCTCGACCCACATTTGTCGCCCCCTACCCGAGAACCCCGTCTCAAACACGGGGCTATCAGCCTCACTACCGCATGCAACGACCCCAGCAAGCGGAGCCTCGGAGACCGGTGGCAAATCCCCCTGCTGACCAGCAACCGAGAGCCTCTAATCCTCGCCAGGGCAACAGGACTACGTTTGCAGCCGCTGCTGCTAGGCATCGTTCCTCTTACCCTCCGGGCACCAAGAAGAGGCGAGAGACGTAGGAGTCGTCTCTCAATTTAGGAGGGGCAGCCAGCACCGCGGGCTCTCTGGACTGCTCCCTCCCCGGGCTTTCGCTTTGCCACCCGCCGCCTCAGAAGAGAGGAAAATGGCAAGTGACGTTCGCCCCAGATGTTCACCGTGCACTGGACAAGTTTTCGCCTCCATCCCACGGTCAAGGAGCCCAGTTTCCCCGAACGCTCCACTATCGCTCCCCCCAGCCCATGTTAAAAAGCGGCGAGAGGGTGGATATCTTTTCTCACAGTTCTCCACAAACACTGTGCCCCCACACATGGTGTCCAAAAACACACAAAATATTAAAAGTTTCACTGACGCATCCAGGCATAAAGCCAAGGGCGCAGTTTCATACAACAGAAAATATGAAACCAAAAAATCACCAGACAGGGCAGAGTCTTTTGCCCCTTTGTCCACTGGGTGGTGCTCACGCACCGCCCGTGTCAAACCTGCCAGGTTCTCTAGCCGCGAGAGCGGCGAACTGGCAGGCTTGCGAGGTGAATGCTTGGGTTCTCGCGACTGTAACCAGGGGCTACAGGCTGCAGTTTGCTATGAAACCCCCACCTTTCAATGGGGTAATAGCATCTGTTACGAGTGGGGAATCAGCTCATGTTCTAGAGTCAGAGATAAACTCTTTACTGAGCAAAGGAGCAATCAGAGCAGTACCGTTACAAGAGAGTCAACAGGGGTACTTTTCTCGTTACTTCCTCGTTCCAAAGAAAGATGGGGGGTTACGACCTATCCTGGACTTGCGGGTGTTAAACAAACATCTCAGGAAATACAAGTTCAGAATGCTCACTTACAGCACTCTGTTTCGCTCCATTCGCAGAGGGGACTGGTTCACAACATGCGATCTTCGCGACGCATATCTACATATAGGCATATTCGGCCCGCACAGGAAATATCTGAGATTCTCCTTTCAGGGGAGAGTTTACGAATACCTGTCCATGGCTTTTGGCCTAAGCCTCGCTCCTCGATGTTTTTCCAAATGTATCGAAGCAGCTCTGACCCCCTCAGACAATCGGGGCTCAGAATTTCTGCTTTTCTGGACGATTACCTACTGTGCGCATCGACGCGCGAACAGGCGGAACGCCAGACTGCGACGCTTACTGCGCACCTAGAGGGCTTAGGGTTCAATATCAACCACAAGAAGAGCTCTTTAACCCCTTCTCAGACAATAGAATATCTGGGCACTCAGATAAATTCTATCTCCTACCGCGCCATGCTGTCCGAACAACGCGTTACTGCGTTTCGCCAATGTCTCGCTCTGTTCCAAAGGAACAAGCGGGTGTCTTACGGGACATGCCTACGCTTACTAGGGCTAATGGCGTCTTCCACCTCCATAATCCCGTTTGCTCTACTGAGAATGAGGGACTTTCAACGGTGGGTTGCGGATCTGCGATTGTGCCGTCAACGTCATCGCAGGCGCATGGTGAAAATTTCACCGGAATGCCTAGCAGCTCTCAGCTGGTGGAAAAATCCGGTGAATCTCAGGACAGGCATTTCTCTAGGAGTTATTTACCAGAGATGCATTTTGACTACCGACGCCTCTCTCACGGGATGGGGTGCGGTTTACGACGGCAGGTCAGCCAACGGGACATGGCCTGCGTGGCTTCGCGACAAACACATAAATTTCCTCGAACTGATGGCAGTGTTCCTGGCACTAAATCACTTTATTCAGTTCCTACACGACCGTCATGTCTTGGTAAGGACGGACAATACGACCGTGGTGGCATACATAAATCGCCAGGGGGGAACACGCTCACTACAACTCAACAAGTTGGCACGCAAATTAATTTTGTGGAGCAGCACCCGCCTCAGCTCACTGCGAGCGACGCATGTCCCAGGGAAACTGAACAACGGGGCAGATCTTCTCTCCAGAGGGAATCCTCTATACGGAGAATGGAGGCTTCACCCCCAGGTGACCAACCAGATCTGGGAGAAACACGGCAGAGCTGCCGTAGATCTCTTCGCCTCGCGCGAAAACGCTCAATGTCCTCTGTTCTTTTCTCTCACGGACGCGGATGCACCGTTGGGTGTGGATGCATTAGCCCAACCATGGCCAGACACGCTCCTGTATGCGTTCCCACCGCTCAGTCTGATATCTCCAACTCTCGCCAGAGTAAGAGAAAACGGACTTTGTCTCCTCTTAGTGGCCCCGAACTGGCCCGGGAGGCTATGGGTGGCGGAGATCAGTCAGATGCTAGCGGGAGAGCCCTGGCCTCTCCCTCTGCGCAGGGATTTATTATCCCAGGCTCGGGGCCAAATCCTACATCCCAATCCGGAACGGCTGGCGCTCTGGGTTTGGCCCGTGAGAGGTTAAACTTGAATGCAGCTGGTCTTCCCCCCGAGGTCATTGCCACCATTCAAAGTGCAAGAGCCCTGTCTACGCGCACGCTCTACGATAATAAGTGGCGTGTGTTTGAAAACTGGTGTGAAAACAGAGGAGTTATTCCCTTTCAGTGTTCTGTTACTGATGTGTTGTGCTTTTTACAAGAGCTATTGGACAAGGGCAAAGCCTTCTCCACCATCAAGGTTTATCTAGCAGCAATATCTGCCTGTCATGTTGGGTTTGACAGGAGCTCTGTCGGCTGCCACCCGCTGATTAGACGGTTCATGAAAGGTGCACATAGGTTACGCCCACCTTCGAAGCACATCATGCCTTCGTGGGATCTGTCCTTGGTCCTGAAGGCTCTTTCAGAATCGCCTTTTGAACCATTGGAGCACATTGACATGAAAATGCTCACTTTAAAGACGGCCCTTCTTATGGCCTTGGTATCAGCGAAAAGGGTGAGCGAGCTTCAGGCTTTTTCGACTCATCCTCTTTGCATGACATTTGACGAGGGACGGGCGACGGTATCGCTGAGACTAAACCCAGCGTTCATCCCGAAAGTGCTTGATTCGCCTCACTTTGGTCAAGCTTTTGAGCTTCAGTCTTTTCATCCCCCTCCTTTTTCTTCGTCGGAAGAGGAGAAACTGCACTCACTCTGTCCGGTTCGTGCGCTGAGAGCTTACTTAAACAGAACGAGAGATGTGAGGAGGAGTGAACAGCTATTTGTGTCCTGGGCTCCTCCGCACACGGGTAAACCTGTTTCGAAACAGCGTATTTCTCATTGGCTTGTTGATGCCATTAGGTTGGCATATGAGGCCAGGGGCTTACAGCCACCTGAGCGTTTAAGAGCGCACTCTACTCGTGGCATGGGCACATCCTGGGCGTTTTTCCGGGGAATTTCGGCTCAGGACATTTGTGCTGCGGGTTGCTGGGCAAGCCCTGATACGTTTATTCGTTATTACAGATTGGATGTTACCGCACCGTCACTGGCGCACGCAGTGCTTAGTGTGTGAATGTCTGTTGCTTTCGACTTTTTTGCTGCACTTTACGTGTATTTGCAAGAGTTGTTTCGGAAGGCTTGCAATACGGGAGTTGGCTATATCTTCCCATAGTGAGATACCGAGCGAATGTTTGAAAGAGAACGGACGGTTACTTAACGTAACCATGGTTCTCTGATAACATGAGTGAGGTATCTCACAATTTTCCCCGTCTTGCCTAGGCACGGGGGAAAGCTTTCTACAGAATGGCGTAAAAGGATGCGCAGCCGTTTATAAGGGGATGACGGGGGCTCCGCCCCTAGGCTGCGATTGGT
>JAODXP020000006.1:25530575-25545575 GCA_027497455.2 Sardinella longiceps
TTTGGCCCAAGCCGTGTCTCTTTCTCTTATAACAGTTGAAATGGCATCATTGAACCATGGGTTATCCTTACCACTAACTCTTAGCTTTCTCATAGGTGCATGTTTGTTGATCAATGACAAAAAGGTGTTTTTAAAAAAGGTCCAGGCACATTCTACATCCACAAAGTCATAAACAAGATTTAGATCGCTATGAAATACATCATGCAGGAAAGCCTGCTCATTAAAACATTTGTAATTCCTTTTAAAAATAAATCTTGGATTATTTTTTGGGAGTTTACAGCTTCTTACACATGCTATTGTACAGTGATCACTGACATCATTACAGAATACTCCTACTGCAGAGTATTTATGAGGCATAATTCACTGTTTATCTGTTTTAGTGTCCCAACCTGTTACCATGTGATGGTGTGATGGGGCTGTAGCACACACTCACACACCCAGGCACTCACACACACACACACACACACACACACACACACACACACACACACACATGCACACCACACACACACACACACACACACACACACACATGCACACACACCACACACACACACACACACACACACACACACACGCATGGACACACACACACACACACACACACACATGCATGCACACCACCCACACACACCCACACACACACACACAAGCACACATACACACCACTCAAAGTCCTAGTAAGAGGCTCTTTCTGTGAGCTATTTTTGGACTAGCAATGTGGGGTAGTAGAAATATCTTCCACTCTGAAACACTGCCACCATTGGGCCCGGAGTAGAAATATCAGCCGCTTAACCGGCCCATTGTAGAAACATGGTTGGTTAAAAGTATATTACTGTATTTAGCAATTTTAGCCCCTTTTATGTAGCTTGACAAGCCACACTATATCATCAAATGTATAGTCTGGCCACCATGGATAGTAGCCTGGCGACGCCATCCTACGTACTTCCACTTAATGCATTTAGCTCCGTACAGTAGTCTGGCCCAACCCCCCTAGCTCGGTATCCCCACGGTTTTGCCAATCAGCGATGTCTCTGAACTTGCCTGTAGTTCAGCAACTTGTAGTTCAACAGCATAGGAACGCATTTGTTATTCTCCCCCCTGCTTTCGAATTACCTTTACAAAATTGGTACATGACATTAACATCCATGATCTTGAGGACTTATTGCCACTACAATGTCAAAATAAATCGGAACAAGCCAGCTACTGAACAGGTGGAGACGTGAGAGCCAGGTGAGCGAATACGTCATATCCAAACGGAAACATGTTTCAATTAGATTGTTCCAGACTGTATGACGGAGTCAACAGTCTGCTTATTAGCCGGGTTATATGGATAGAGCCTTGGGGCGGAATCTTTCAAACTGCTTCTGGACAGCAATAGGGCCAGAGCCATAGAGGGTAACTTGTTTGGCTCTGGCTGGGACCAATCAGAGCAATGAAGAAGTTGATTCAAACAACGCTAAACCTGCCCAATGACTCCCTGAGTGTTGTGATTGGCTAAACATCACTGATGTCTGAATACAACCCAGAGCGCTGTGATTGGACAGATACCACTGATGTCTGAGTACAATCTACCATGGAGGTATTAATAAACCTGGAGAAACATACTAAGTCCCGCCTCCCATTCATTCCAATGTGGAATGCTAGGCTAGTGAATTCATCCAAAATTGAACTAAATTTTCATTTGTCAAGATGGCGTTTCATGGAGCTCACTTCCGACTCCATTTCATTAGGCCAATAAAAACCCATGTTACTAACAGAGATGAGGGCGACACCGGGTGGCACACACCTGATGTGCACAGGGAGCTCGTTAGCATGAGCTGAACGTGCAGTATTAACCAATCAGCATATGTCAAATGGAGTCGGATATGATGTAATTTCTGGAAAATGGCGACGAGGAAGTGCAATGCTAATTGGCGAAGCTAATCAGCCAAATCCTGACCCCCTACAATCTACGGCCAGTCCTTGGGTCTTTTTCCCAGACCCATATAGAGCTGGGCGGTTTGACCAAAATTCAACCTCACAAATTCAATTTTTTTTTTTTTTTTTTTTTCAGATTTAGTCCGGTTCACGGTATGTAACGGTTTTTCTTTTCTTTTCTTTTCTTTTTTTTCTTTCCCTCAGTGGTCCCATGAAGTGTGACCGTTTTCAAAGGGCACTATGAGTGGGAATCACATTAGCCTTCATGAAGCAGTGAAAATTAACTTACATTTAGGCTATCTTAATATATCTTATATACTGTATATGAAAAATTCATATCATGACAGAAATAAAAACCAGTTGTCGGTACGAACCGGTATACCGCCCAGCACTAGACACATATATGCTAACTTGGTTGGAAATGGGCCACTGCAGTGCAAACAACAAAGTTGTTTAATGGTTAGTAATGCTTTTCAGAAACGCCTGCATGGAGGAGTTATGTGGCTCAAAATGTGAGCATAATGTGAGCGCAAAACGAAAGTAAAGGCCAATCTTGAGGAGTTCCTCTTAAAATGCTGATGTAGCTGGTGGCGGTCCGCACCGCACACGGGTCTCGAACTCGCCACCCTGCAAGCTACAAACTCCCGGCGTGGAAGTGGGACGCTCTAACCAACTGAGCTAAAAGCCTGAGCTTCTAACTCAGCCGTTAGAAGCGCCCATTGAATTGGGTGATGAGGATTTACACATAGCTGGCCTCTGTTTCACTGACGGTTATAGTCCAAACAGAATATTTGCATTTCGAGAGCAAAGTTGCAGCCCACAAGTAGTGTTAATGTTGTTATTTCAAGTAGTGTTTGTGTTGTCATTGTCAATACGTCATGACAATGTGAGAATTTTGTCCAGAATCCTCCATACTGCTAATTTATGGCATTAAGAATCAACATGATCCACATCTCATCTCAATAACTATGCAACAATCTATGCAAGTAGCTAAATTAGGTCGGTGTGTGTATGTGTATATATACATACATACACTACCTAATATAGTTACTGTATATACGGGCAATTCCAGCATTATGGACGTGACATTTTCATGCGTTATTGATGAACAAAATGCCACATAACCTCCGCAAACCTAGCAGTATTTCACAATTTTGTTCATATTCTTATGCAAACTCCATGGCTGAATATAGGCAAACACAAAAAAATGAATGTCATGATTTACATCATAAGAATCTGAGCCTTTCAATTTGCGTTATGGACGTGACGGAAAATGGACAAGCTTTTATTGGAGAGTAGTTTTTGCTGTGAAGTCTGTGAAATTTCGAGAGAAACGTAAATATTACTACATTCATCAAGTATTCATATTCGTATAAGTATTGTATACACTCTCACTCACACACACACACACACACACACACACACACACACACACACACACACACACAGATGGATAGCTACATCACAGACACTTTTCTTGACAATGTGAGTTTAAACTTACACTGGCATGGTGTTGATACAAGGCTGTCAAACTGTCAGTCTGATTCATTCAAGATGTGTGTGTGTGTGTGTGTGTGTGTGTGTGTGTGTGTGTGTGCCTGCCTTTATTTCACACACCAAGCTGTCTTTCTCTCAGTTGTGTCTGTTTAGATCTACATTTGTAGCCTGTTATATCTCTGTCTGTCTTGCTCTCGCATAGAAAGAGTGGCTTTGCTTTACTCTAGCACAAATCAGTTTGTGTGTGTGTGTGTGTGTGTGTGTGTGTGTGTGTGTGTGTGTGTGTGTGTGTGTCTCTCTCTCTCTCTCTCTCTCTCTCTGTGTGTGTGTGTGTGTGTGTGTGTGTGTGTGTCCCTCTCTCTGTATGTGTGTGTGTGTGTGTGTGTGTGTGTGTGTGTGTGTGTGTGTGTGTGTGGTATCAGGGTGAGGGTGGTGGGGCCATGGTTTGGCAGTAAGACATGAATGGTCTTTCTAATGACTAGGAACGGACAGTCTGTACAACAGGACCTCACTCAACACACATTCTCTGTTTTCCTTTCATCTCTCTCTCCCTTTTTTCTCTCTCTCTCTCTCCCTTTCTTCCTCCCTCCTGCTCTCTCCCTCTTTCCCTTTCTCTCTCTCTCTCCATTCATTCATTTCTGTTTCACCCATTCAATCACCCCTTTCTTACAGCTTTCTTTTCGCTCCTTTTCTTTCTCTCTCTCTCTCTCTCTCTCTCTCTCTCTCTCTCTCTCTCTCTCTCTCTCTCTCTCTCTCTCTCTCTCTCTCTCTCTCTCCCCCCAGCCCTGACTGGCTGTCTTTCTGTGGGATTGTATTTTGATTGGCTAATATATTAGACAGACATTTCTCCTTGTACTGAAAACTAAACTATGTCAATCCGGAGTGTTGCTGTCATCCGTGTGTGTGTGTGTTTCTTTCAGCTTTTTGTAGGTCAACATTAACCTATCACTGCAAAGTTGCCTTGTAAACAACACCTCCAGTTTAGTGTGTGTGTGTGTGTGTGTGTGTGTGTGTGTGTGTGTGTGTGTGTGTGTGTGTGTGTGTGTGTGTGTGTAGTTCTAAAGGACTTGAATGCTGATTGAGATTCTCACAAATGGTTAAGTCCATGCCCCTGGCCATAGAGACATAAACTAGTCTGTGTGTGTGTGTGTGTGTGTGTGTGTGTGTGTGTGTGTGTGTGTGTGTGTGTGTGTGCATGCGGGTGTGTGCATGCGGGTGTGTGTCCAGGCTCCTGGCTCTAGAGACAACTAGTACCCCAGAGAGCATTGGGCATTGGCAGGGCTCATAATTTGGTGATGGTGTGTTGGTGTTATTGGTGGTGTTTTTGGAGGAAAAAGTCTTGTAAAAACTTGAGAAAGGCCACACAGGCCGAAACTTTGTTTTTGTAATAAATTAAGCATTGGACAAGAGTGTGCTGTATCTTCTCTCTCAAGTTATTGTTGGTGTTGTCATGTACAAAAAGCACAAGCTGTGTAAAAATCTATCTTTATGGCAAGTGTGTGTGTGTGTGTGTGTGTGTGTGTGTGTGTGTGTGTGTGTGTGTGTGTGTGTGTGTGTGTTTGTATGTATACGTGTGTGTAAGCATGCTTGTGTTTATGCATGTGTATGTGTGTATGCATGCATGTGGGTGTGTGTTAGAGAGACAGAGAGAGAAAGGGAGACAGAGAGAAGGAGTGTGTGTGTGTGTGTGTGTGTGTGAGTATGTGAGAGAGTAGGAGGCTTATATAATAGCATGAGTGTGTGGGGTTCCAGGGTGTGTGTGTGTGTGTGACTTGCAGTGTGTTTGTGGAGCGTCTCATGGGGAGCCCTGCCAAGATAGGGGAGATTTGTGTGTGTGTGTGTGTGTGTGTGTCTGTGTGTGTGTGCATGCGTGCACGTGCACGTGTGAGAGCATGTGTGTGTACTGTCCTTTGGGAGTTTTGTGGTGTTTGGGAGGAGAAAGCAGACTCTCCTCTCCACTCTTCCTGTCAGTTAGTCTGGGTGGAGTTCTCACACACACACACACACACACACACACACACACACACACACACACACACACACACACACACACACACACACACACACAAAGTGTTCCACGTTCCAAGTGTTACACGTATACTGCAGTTTACTACAATTTACTATGCTTTTACTACACTTTTACTACACTTGACTACAATTTTACTATGCTTTTACTATGCTTTAACTACACTTTTACTAAGCTTTTACTACACTTAACTACACTTTTTACCACAGTTTACTACACTTACTACAGTTTTACTACACTTTACAGATACTACAATTTTACTATGCTTTACTAGACTTTTGTTGTATTTTTGCATTGATATAAGACAGTTATAACATAGATGCACATTTTATTACACACATGGACGCACAGTTTTGAACGTGTGTGTGTGTGTGAGAGAGAGAGAGAGCGACAGAGAGAGAGAGAGAGAAAGAGAGAGAGAGTCTTGTAAATGTGTTTGTTGTTAGTAGAGGATTCATGAAAACACAGACAGTCCTCAGGCATTTCTGCAATGAGTAATAACTGGAGATGGAGGTACAGTAGTGTCCCACACACACACACACACACACACACACACACACACACACACACACACACACACACACACACACACACACACACACACACACAGCATCTGCAAGTGGATTGCAGTAAAGAAGATCTACAACACACACACACACAGTCACACACACACACACACACACACACACACACACACACACACACACACACACACACACACACACACACACACACAGTATCTTCAGATGTATAACAATAGTGTAAAGAAGATATACAACACACACACACACACACACACACACACACACACACACACACACACAGCATCTGCAGGCGCATGGCAGTAAATAACGCACACTGTCACACACATTCACACACACACACACACACACACACACACACACACACACACACACACACACACACACACATACACACAGTATCTGCAGGCGGATGGCAGTAGAGCTGAACCTGTTCAGAGTGTGGTCTGGAGTGTATGGTGGCTAGGTCATTGGCAAACACAGACACACACACACACACACACACACACACACACACACACACACACAGACACACACACACACGGTATCTGCAGAGCAAATAGTGGGTACTTCATTGGCGCGGGTCTATGGCGCATTTTTAATAATAATAATGATAATAATATTAATGCAGTCACACACACACCTACTCTCTCTCTGAAATGATATGGAGAAAACTGCCAGAGGCTACAGAGTCATAGAGGTCCAAACTCACACACACACACACACACACACACACACACACACACACACACACACACACACACACACACACACACACACACACACAGATGGGTAGAGAGAGAGAAAGAGAGGGGGATGGGGTGAGAGAGATGTAGATATAATGTCAGTGGGAGGAAGAAGAGAGGAGAAAAGAGAGGATGAGGTGAGAGAAAGAGAAAGAAGATAAGTGAGAGAAAGATAAAGGGAAGGAGAGATGAGGCTAGTGTGAGAAAGGGAAAGAGAGATGATGAGGTCAGTGAGAGAAAGAGAGAGAGGGAAAGGGAGGAAGAGAGAATGAGGTCTGTGAGAGAGAGAGAGAGAGAGAGAGAGGGAAAGGGAGGGAATGAGGTCTGTGAGGGGGAGGGAGAGAGGAAAAGAAAAACGTTGTCTGAGAAAAAACTAAACTTCCTGCCAAGCTTTTTATATTCACGTCGCCCCACACACACACACACACACACACACACACACACACACACACACACACACACACACACACACACACATACTGTATTCACACCACAGTAACACATTGTATGTCTATTGTTAGACACACTGACAAACACGCACACACATTCTATAAATATTATAAGGCAAATGCGTGCACACACACACACACACACACACACACACACATTTTATATCCATTATCCAAATAACTCCCCTGCCCTTGGGAGAGACCCTCTTTCCCACATTTAGATGTGTCTTTGAAGCAACTGCTACACACACACACATACACACATACACTGACACATAGAAGTTACCATCTTCCCCACACACACACACACACACACATGTTTATATCTCCCACACATACGCACAGAAGTTTACATCTCCTCCACACACGCACACACACACGCACACACACACACAGGGCCGTTTCAAGGTACTTGGGGGCCCCAAGCAAACAGGACATGGGGGTCCTTCACTCCCCGTAAATACTACATGAACCACATTGTTATAATTTTCAAACATCATCAATATAATTATTTGTATTGTACAGTTGTCTAACTCCAGTTTAAAGTCATTTTTTGTTGGAAAACATCACCAACTTAACTACTAAAATGATTAAACATTCAATCTTGGGGGCCCCTTTCAGCCTGGGGCCCCAGGCAATTGCCTGGTTTGCCTGCCTTGTTGCGACGGCCCTGCACACACACACACATTCCTCCACATAGCTGTCATGCCTGAGGTGCTCAGGTCCACTGAGAAGAGGGATATTTGACCTTTGACCCTGACTGTTTCCTGTCAGACCAACATTCCAGAGACAGCTATGGAGTGAACTTACTGGGGGGGGCGTGTGTGTGTGTGTGTGTGTGTGTGTGTGTGTGTGTGTGTGTGTGTGTGTGTGTGTTTTGGATGTCCTCTTTGTATCAATGTGTTTCATCATTCAATATCCTCTCATGTGTCCTAGCTCATGTGTCTCCACTCTCTCTCTCTCACACACACATAGTGTATACACTACCATGGTGCAAAAAGCCATCTTAAAGGAAAATACCGGAGTAAGTTTAAGCATAGTCCTGCTGCACGAGCCTTCTAACAGCAATATATTTTGCATGAAATGAAAGAATTTCAAACAGCATAGACCTAACGCGAAACACTTTACAGTGAGTCAATGTAACCTCAGATCTTACTTTCGGTTTCCAGGGTCAGGTCCCATTGATTCAGTGTAAGGTGCCTGTTTGCTTCTGCGTTCGCATTCGGCCTGTGCTGTGCCAAATTATTTTGTTCCACTCGCTAACTAGCGCAATTAGCAAGCTCTTTCAACAGGGCTATGCTTGAATTCACTCTGGTATTTTCCTTTAAGAACCCAAATTGATAATAATATATTGTATGAATTAGTGACCAGTGTATTATATACTGTATGTATATAATCAAGCTGAGAAAACACCAGATTTTCATATGTTACAGTTGAAAAATAGCAGACATGCAGCACAGATTCCTCTGAGAGTAGAGAGGCGTGCGTGCGCACACACACACACACACAGGGGAAGAAAAATGGGAGGACAATTTTACTTAATAACAATTAATAGTAATTATAGTAAGTAATTTCTTTTATGCAAGAGTGATTGATTAGGGTTTATACTGTACAAGTTTATTTAAAAACTGGCATTTCTATTAGTTTATTTGATAGTGGTTGATTCGATTATCAGCAAATGTATGAAAAATGGCCCAAAAAAAGAGCATGGATTTGATCAGATCAGTCTGTCTGTCTGTCCGTCAGTCTCTTCCACACACACACACACACATACACGTACATAGAAACATACCTTTGTGATGTGTGCACTGCAGATGCTACAATGTTACCCCCCCCCCCCACACACACACACACACACACACACACACACACACACACACACACACACAATAGATTTCTGAAGACGCTCTGCACTGTTAATTGTTAATGTCAGACATTTCAAGTGTGTGAGGCGGTTTTGTTTCCCTGCGTTGTTCTTTTGTTGGCAAACGTTGCGTAATCACAACGCCACTTACTGCTCATAAGAGGCTGAAGGATGAGTCGACCATTATGTTGGTAATTACACACACACACACACACACACACAACACACACCTGTACACACACACATATGATAAAACCTCCCGGCCTGCGCTGCAACGCTGCCAAGCGCTGTGTTTTGACGCCATTCAGTGGTCTTGAGGCTAAACGGCCAATGAAAAAAGCCCATTTTAGCCCACCGCTGTTCAATGCCACTTCACTTGAAAGCATTTATCATTACAGCGTTTATCGTGTGTGTGTGTGTGTGTGTGTGTGTGTGTGTGTGTGTGTGTGTGTGTGTGTGTGTGTGTGTGTGTGTGTGTGTCCTTTACTCCAGCCGCCATATTGATTTAAGGCTGTCCCATTGTCCGGAGAAGACTAAATCAATCCCAAGGTTATAGAACTCCTCTGTGTTTGTGTGTGTGTGTGTGTGTGTGTGCGCACGGTGTGGGGGTTGTCTGTCCCTGTATGTGCAAGTGTGTGTCTACGTGCATGTATGAATGTGCATGCTTGTGTGTGCATGCAGGGATGTGTGTGTGTGCAAGGATGGGTGTGTATATCTGTGTGTGTGTGTGTGTGTGTGTGTGTGTGTGTGTGTGTGTGTGTGTGTGTGTGTTGGAGGGGGGTGGCGATTAGGGGGTTCTGGGGTCTGTTAGATGCAGCCCAGCCACAGGTGGTGGGTAAATTGGTGGCATAATTGCCCGGAAAAGTGTGGCGTGTGTGTGTGTGTGTGTGTGTGTGTGGAGTGTAATTGCCCGGTAAAGTGTGTGTGTGTGTTTGTTCTGTCCACTCGTCTGCTCAGCGGGGGAGATAAAAAAGAGCGACGCTTTGCAGAAAGGGAAAAGGACAGCTAGCATGGCACCCTGTGGTGAGGTGTGTGTGTGTGTGTGTGTGTGTGTGTGTGTGTGTGTGTGTGTGTGTGTGTGTGTGTTTCTCACTCCTCTAGCATGGCACCCTGTTGTGAAGTGTGTGTATGTGTATGCATTGTGTGTGTGTCTGTGTCTGTGTCTGTGTGTCTCCCTTAGCGTGACACCCCGTGGCGAGGGGGTCCTCTGACACTTTTAAAGCGCATGGGAACACGTTTAGCGCCACACTAAGATAGTGTGTGTGTGTGTGTGTGCGTGTGTATGTGTGTAACACGTTTAGCGCAACGCTAAGAGGCTTCCGGGGAGGTTATTACTGCCACTAATGAGCCTGAGGCCGCAAGGCAAATACCAACTCTTATTCAATCCAAATGTCACAGTGTCTGAGGCAGGTGCATTAGACACACACACACACACACCAGCTTTTGACAGTGGTCAAGTACACACTAAATATATTGGCATGGCATAGATTGAGATGTTCTGGTTTCTGTGTGTGTTCGTGTGTGTGTGTGTGTGTGTGTGTGTGTGTGTGTGTGTACTTGATATTCTTGAATCATCTGGTCCTTGCTCTTGATTGATTGAGTGATGAAGTGTACAACTGTACGTATAAGTGTGTCTCTGTATGCGACTGATGTGAGTGAGTGTGTATGTGTGTGTGTGTGTGTGTGTGTGTGTGTGTGTGTGTGTGTTTGGTGTGTGTGTGTGACTGGTGGCTCTAACGTGTGTTTTCTCTCCACAGATGCAATGGCAGCTCCTTCTCCAGCCAAAAGCATGGGGGACCCAGGAATCACACCCCTTTCACCCACTCATATTCAGGTGTGTACACACACACACACACACACACACACACACACACATATATTCAGGACTGCAGAAACATTTGCTACCTGAATGTCATGTGTAGGCCTACAACATTTCAACATTTAGAGCTGAAAGTGTGATAATGCTCTGATGTCTCACCATCATGTTTTAGTTGGCAACCCCACCCACTGGCTGCAGGATGTAGAGGTCTGTAGTATTACTGCAAGTGTAGTATTTCTGCACTGGCAGATAGAAACTGCAGTTTGGGCCTGGCCCTTTACCAGAAATAAAACTGAGCTGAACTTTAAAGGTTGCATATTATGAAAAATCACTTTTTATGGCTTTTGAATGTGTTTCTTGGGTCTATACTGCCTCGACACACACTTTAAGTTGGATAAAATAGACAGTTTACACTGTCAGGAATTGTTCAGCTGCTGTGGGCTTAAAGGAATAGGCCACCCCAAAACGAAATTTAGTCTCTTACCATATTCCCCTGTGTTGGATAAGTGACCAAAAGTGTTTTTCATTCAGACCTGTGCTTCTCCGTATCCAGAAGCGCAGCATTAGCTTAGCTTAGCATAGAGCGCCGTAATTTGGAGTTTCCATTTAGCCAGTCGTTCCCAAAATAGTCATAAATGAACTCAAGATTTTGCCTAATTTCGTTGTTTCACCTGTACATTCAAACCGAGTACAAATGCCAATGCCATTATCACGAAGGGTTTGCCTAGGAGTGACAAAGTCTTGGGACTATATTCAGGCGAAAACACAGATAGGCGTAAAGTTACCGTAGTACTTTCTTTCTGGGGTTTTCAGGTGCTGTGATGAAAAAGAGAGAGAGAAGTTGTCAGGCACTTTGCAGCTGAGAACAATGAAAATTATCAATTGACTAATTAGGGGTGGTCTGGCATAGGCTACAGGGGAAATACTCAATATGTTGGCAGCAGGTGTCTAATTACCTAGTGCACGTCTTCATGAGAAACAGCCCGTTCTGAACATTAGAGCTAAAAAAAAGTTAAGTTTGGAAAAAGCATATGGTCCCTTTAACACTCCACACAGCAGAGACATATGTGCAATCAATTCAGAAAGGCAAAATGAAACAGTTGAAAACAATCAAGAGACAGTGGAGAAAATTCAAAATATGTTAATATCTCAAATATTAACAAGTTGATGTTTATATCACAGGTTGTTTATTCTCCTGGAGCATGGTTTACAATAGATGCTTTTAAAACTTCATTGTTCTTATCTTTTACCTCTGCGTTTACATTGTCTGTGTGTGTGTGTGTGTGTGTGTGTGTGTGTGTGTGTGTGTGTGTGTGTGTGTGTGTGTGTGTGTGTGTGTGTGTGTGTGTGTGTGTGTGTAAGCAGCAGGACACAGACGAGACCCCCTCGGGCCCATCCTTCACGGTGGTGGTGGCCATCGACTTCGGCACCACATCTAGTGGCTACGCCTACGCCTTCGCCAAAGAACCAGAATGCATCCACACTATGAGGTGAGTGTGTGTGTGTGTGAGGGGGTGTGTGTGTGTGTGTGGGTGAGGGGGTGTGTGTGTGAGAGAGAGAGAGAGAGAGAGAGAGAGAGAGAGAGAGAGAGTGTGTGTGTGTGTGTGTGTGTGTGTGTGTGTGTGTGAGAGAGGGAGAGAGAGAGAGAGAATAGTTTAACAAAGCCTCAGTATAAGAGGAAGATAATAAACAAGAGGTGGTAGTGGAGTATGAAGGGGCCATGGTGTGTGTGTGTGTGTGTGTGTGTGTGTCCTAGTTGAATCACCTGACACATCTCTGGACAGTCTACACTCCAGGGGCTCCAATTAAATTCTGCATTAACCTCATAGACCTCTGCTATGTGTCACATACAGATTTAGAGTTCCTCAGCTGCACACACACACACACACACACACACACACACACACACACACACACACACACACTATCAATCACTCAATCACTACCCTCCACCCTCATGCTGACACACACACACACACACGCTGAAAAAAATACCTCTCCCACTCCATCCTCTCACACTGCGCTCTCACGCATCTCCTGTCAAATCTTTGCTTACAACCGTCTTTTGTTTACCATAACAACGCATGCTAATCTCAGAGAGTTAGCAGGCAAGCTAGTTCTAATATTGGGTGAAATTAACGCTGACACTCGTTAGAAAACATTAAAACCAGCGTGGTTTCACCCCAAATATCAGCCTGATGATGCCTTTGTGAAATTAACGCTGACATTCGTTAGAAAACATTAAAACTAGCGTGGTTTCACCTAGGGTTGGGACATGATTTTCGAATATTCGAAAATCGACAGTGCGTTTGAATATCGAATAGTTAAATCGAATACTGTTTCAGCCATATCATCATAAAAATAACAAAAACCGTTTTGAAAAAGACGTTTCCTAACCAATGTTTCATGCAACGCGCAATTTAGCCTGAAGGTGCCGCTAACAATAAACCTACCTGTAGCCTACAGCGGTAGTAGCAGTCCTATACAATAACAGGCGGCCAAGGAACAGAAATACCCCCGTTTGGCAAAGTTAGCGAGAGCTTGCTTGAGTGTGCCTGCGACGTCAGTGCCATCGGAGCGAGTAGCCTATTCTCCGCAGCTGGATTAATTGTCAATAGACTGCGCAACCGCCTCCATCCTGAGCATGTGGACATGTTATTTTTTTAAACAAAAATTTGCTGTTCAATTGTTGTCATTATAATTCCAGCCTATTAGGCTACTGGTAAATATTGTAGCCGTCCAGGCAGTTCATTCAGGCCGTTTCAGTTGCGCAAAGAAGGAAGCCGTTTATTTTCTGAACTTTGATTTAAGATAGAAATATGTTGTACAGAAAGTCAAAGTCTAATTAAAAAGTAGGCATACTATGCTCATAAGGCTAAAAACCTTTTTGTAAGCACTTATGTAGCCTACGTTAAGCAACGTGTTTGATAAAGTAGATACTTTGAATGGTTACGATGCCTCTTCATTTTCTCTATTATATCGTGTGTGTGCATGCGGTGGGCGGGGCGGGGGGGGGGGGTATCGATTTTCGAATAATATTCGAATACTTGTCATCGATTTTCGAATAGTGTTTTTACCCAAAATTCCCAACCCTAGTTTCACCCCAGAGTTCAGCCTGATGATGCCCTTTGAATGTTATATCATACAATTCATTATGCCAGAGTACGGTTTGCGATCACACTGCATTGTGTACCGTGTCTGAGTCCAGCTGAACCTTCCATACATCATGACAGAAAGCAGCTGCAATGCTGTGCTACACAAAAACAAACAGGAGTTCCTCTCGACTCTGCCGGCAGTCAGCGGAGGTCGGCCGATGCCTACCGCACTTCTGAAACCTTTCAAATTTTGCGCAAAGACGCTAAAAGACGACTCCAGAACTCATTTTCGGTCAACGACGTGGCAATGTGTGCCGTCTATTACATACATCATATGCTGTAGTCTGGCTTATCAGGGTCGAGGAATAGAGTGATGGAGAGAAAGAGAGAGATGGAGAGAGAGAGGTGGAGAGAATAATGCAAGAGTGATGATGAAAACTGTGAGAGAAGGGTCAGTGAGTTCAGTCTCTGTGGCTGTGTGTGTGTGTGTGTGTGTGTGTGTGTGTGTGTGTGTGTGTGTGTGTGTTCAGGGCTGGGAGAGGGGGTCACTTTACATGACCAGGAACACAAACACTGCAGGCTGCCCAAGGGACTAACACACATTATTTAGTTTAGATCAGAACACTGCCTGCTGCACACACACACACACACACACACACACACACACACACACACACACACACACACACACACACACACACACACACACACACACACACACAGACCATAACAGGCTGACTAAAGAATTCAAATACAGATTTTTCTATTGTTTAGACTGCATCGTGTCTTTACAAATACACACACACACACACACTGTCATAAACACAGACACACAGTTTTGCAAAAGGTACAGTAGTATCAGAGAAGAGGTGAAATGGAATATTGGGCTTGAACTCCAGACCCAAAGACTGAATGACAGTAGCCTGATTGGCGTCGACTTTCAAAGCTCTGTGAGACTTTGGTCTGACCAAGAGCCTGTAGTGCTATTTCTCAAAGCGCATGGTTGACCCGCCTCTCTCTAATGCCTTAGTTTGCTACTGGT
>JAODXP020000006.1:25555575-25568075 GCA_027497455.2 Sardinella longiceps
ATCACTATCCTGGCTTTGCCTTCCTACCAGGGCTGGACTGGGACCAAAACATGGCCCTGGCATTTATGGCCATGAAGGCCCACTGTGATTTTATTCAATAATAACTTCATGGCAAACTAAAATAACACTGTAAGTTAGACACATTGCTTGAGATTTAAACTAGCCCTAAATTGTGACCGCCCCGGCCCAAAAATGACCGTCGGCCCACCGGGCATTGCCCTGTATGCCCTATGGCCAGTCCATGCCTGCTTCCTACTGTACGTACTTCCGTTCGATTTTCATCTCTTACCCCGACTCTGTCTGGGATTCTGGCCATTGACCTCGTTCGCATCGAACACATCGACCCCGAGCCAATGAGCGAGCAGAAGAGGCGGGAGTTGTGAGAGATTACGTCAGGTTTCTGCTGTTGTAGCGTAGCTTGCTTCACAACCAAGCTGGCGCATGACATACAGTAGGCTACATCACAGCCAAACGTTAGCGATTGGGTGAAATCAGATTCACTCATTCTAAACTACTAGAGTTCACGCCTCCAGCTTGCAATAGTTTGTCAATGGCTAAGATCCCAGACCCTTGTACGAAGCAAAGCGTTGGTCATGGCCAGGCTACATCACCACCAATATTGCTGTGGAGCCTCCGGCCAGCATGAGAAACAGCAATGGCAAAGACTTCCTTATCACACACACACACACACACACACACACACACACACACAGCATGACAAACACAGCAAACCGCAAAAACAAAGCCTCATCACCTCACACTGTCACTGTGAATTGTCTCTCCCCCACACACACACACATGCATGCTTATTACACATTTGTTACATGTTTATTACACACGCGTTGCTTCCATCCATATACGTTCTCCCCATGTAATATAACACTGTCCTGTGTGTGTGTGTGTGTGTGTGTGTGTGTGTGTGTGTGTGTGTGTGTGTGTGTGTGTGTGTGTGTATGTGTGTGTGTGTGTCCATATCCATCTCATGACATACAGTTTGCCCTTGAGCAGAGTAGAATGTCTCTTACTGTCAGCATATGCAGGCAGGTGTCAGATTGCAGTGAGCTGGAGGTGTGTGTGACCTCTCTGACCTTTTGACCTCTCTGACCTCTCTCTCAGCTAGTCAGGCGTCAGCAGTAATGAAGCCCTGAGCTGATCAAGGATCGAGGAGCCACTTGGATGCGCAAGTGTTAAAAGCAGCTTGTGGAACTTGGATGATTGAATGATAGGAGTTTAACAGAAGTTTAACAGAATTAAGTCTCAGGTGTAGTGTAGGTTTGAATGATAGGAAAGTGAACACGCTCTCAAGCTTTAACCCCCTTTTTACTTTAGTTGAGTTGAGCGCACCTTTCTGCCTCACCTGTAGAGTAGATTTGGACAGTTAAGCACAGGTCAAGTAGAGAGACAGGTCAGGTAGGTTAGACACAGGTAGGTTAAGCACAGGTAGGTTAGACACAGGTCAGTTAGACATGGGTCAGGTACTGGAGACACAGACACAGGTAGAGATGCAGGTAGAGACACAGGTCAGGTAGAGACCATTTGTAGATACAAATTTTATTTTTAATGCACTTTATATTAAGGCAATCTCAAAGTGCTACAGTGTTAAAAATAAAGGGGAGAAAACATTTAAAAGAATGCCTGTAGTGCTTCCCACAGTGCTATGGGGTCCATGCTAGCTTGGAAAGCTAATCATTATTACAGAGATAATGCCTGGTGTAGGTTACTTCATCCAGCATCCGTCCAACAACATTGTGTGTGTGTGTGTGTGTGTGTGTGTGTGTGTGTGTGTGTGTGTGTGTGTGTGTGTGTGTGTGTGTGTGTGTGTGTGTGTGTGTGTGTGTGTGTGTGTGTGTGTGTGTGTGTGTGTGTGAGCTATTCCTGTCCGATTCAAAGCTTGTGAGGGAGACCAGCTGTTTAAGGCTTCTGAACAGTGAAAGCTTGAGGTTTTCCAGAGTTGAAACAGGATACTGTCACATTTTCCCTGCAGTGTGTGTGTGTGTGTGTGTGTGTGTGTGTGTGTGTGTGTGTGTGTGTGTGTGTGTGTGTAAGGGAAGTAGGTACACACACACACACACACACACACACACACACACACACACACACACACACACACACACACACACACACACACATATGTATATATGTGGCTGCCAGTTTCCTCTGTGCCAGTGCTCCATTGTGGCCCCCTCTTCTGTCCTTCCCTGGAAACATTACCCTAGTGTTCCAGGAATGCTCTCTCACACACACACACACTGGGACACAACTCTTTCCACTTTCTCTGTTTCATTCATTCATTTTCAGGATCTTCAGGATCTATCATACCTCTCTAAGACCCCCCCCTCCACACACACACACATATACACACACACATATATATACACACACACACACACACACACACAACTAGGCCCGTAGCCTGAGGCCCATACCCCACCTTCATTCCCAGCACCCCATGACAGGAAACAGTCTGGCAGGAAGTGACCTCAGTATCCATGAGTTCATGCTTCCTACTACTGCTACTTCCTGTCCCTCTCTCACACAGGTCACAGATAGTGTGTGCGTGTGTGTGTGTGTGTGTGTGTGTGTGTGTGTGTGTGTGTGTGTGTGTGTGTGTGTGTGTGTGTGTGTGTGTCTCTGTGTATCTGTGTGTCTCTGTGTTTCTGTGTGTCTCTGTGTGTGTGTGTGTGCGTGTGTGTATGTGTATGTGTGTGTGCGAGCGAGCGAGCGAGAGAGGGAGAGCGAGAGAGATGTTCCTTGAGACATCACCACTGTTGTGAAAGTGTGTGTTAAAGAGTAACACAAGCTCAGTCACACAGCTGCCTATTGGGAAACCACTGTGGGCAGAGAGGAGGAAAGTGAGCTAAAGTGAGCTAGCCTGAATCTAACATCTCCCTCTAAGTGAGCTAGCCTAAACTGGTACTCTAAGCTAACAGCTCCCTCTAAGTGAACTAGCCTAATGTAACAGCTCCCTCTAAGTGAGCTAGCTAAACTAGTTCTCAAAGCTAGCAGCTCCCTCTAAGTGAGCTAGCGTAAACTGGTTTGTTAAGATAACATTCCCTTTAAGTGAGCTAGCTAAACTGTCACTCTAAGCTAACAGCTACTGTACCTCTGGGTGAACTAGCCCAAAATGGTTCTCTAAGCTAATGGCCCCCTATAAATGAGCTAGCCTAAACTTGTCCTCTAAGCTAACAGCCCCCTCTAAGTGAGCTAGCCTGAGATGGCAATCTAATGTAATCTCTCTAGAGTGAATGCTCTGACTGACACCATACAGTGGTCATGTGACTGGGAACCGTCCTTCGACATCAGTCAGAGGATGAGATATCTGCCCTGATGGGAGGAATGTGCATTGACACACAGCAGCTGCTCACATTGACTAGAGACCTGGAGATATAGAGCTCGTTAGTCACGTGTCTGAATAGCTAGCTCCGCTTAGCCCATGGGACCCCGGAAGTCACATAATGGTCATTGAATTTGTATTGGGAAAAAGTATTATTTTCTGGTCCAAGTCATTATATGTTCTGGGTTACACATATGTTGTTTGCCGAATTAAATGAGGAATTTACATCAGAAAACTTTGTCAGTTTATCGTGAGATTGTTCCCTAAAAGGCTTTTGAGAAAGCGTATCAAGACAGACTACAGCGTGTGTGTCGCAAATGTGACGTTAGCCCCTCGAACGCTTTCCCTCTGTATCGTGCTACATCAGCCCTGTACTGCTGCTCCCGTCTGCTGGAGCGGATAACGCCGACCATCTCCCCACTGGCGTAGCTGTTACTCAGGACATGGCCCGACTTGAAATGGTTCTCCCCTCTACTTATGTCTTTCCCTCCAAAGAAGGCAGTGAAATTAGCCAGGGTGATAGCCATGATGTAGAGTGGATATGGCGCGATACAGAGGGAAAGTGTTCGAGGGGCGGTTAACAATGGAGATATCTGCACTGACTACTGCATCTACTACTGCACTACTGGAGATATCTGCATCTACTACTGATTTCTGCATATATCTGCAGTGATAGAGATTATCTCTGTAGATATCTGCAATGAGATTATCTCTGTAGATATCTGCAATGAGATTATTTCTGTGGATATCTGCAGTGAGATTATTAGATTATTTCTGTAGATATCTGCAGTGAGTTTATTTCTGTAGATATATGCAGTGTGTGAGTGTGTGTGATAATGAAGTGTGTGACCTGTCTGTGTGGTGACCATACAAGTGAAACGTTGTTACTGTTGTGGAGTTTTCATGCAGTCATACCTGCCAAGCTGCACCTGAAGGTTCTGGAATGCCTTGAGGTGAACTTTGACCTTTTCACCTGTCCTTTGTGAGAGCTCCCTCTCTGCCATTTCTCTGTGCCATGCTGTTGCAAAGCCTTGCCCTCTCACACACACACACACTCACACACACACACACACACACACACCTTTACACAAGGCTTCTCTGTGCCATGCTGTTGCAAAGCCTTGCCCTCTCTCACACACGCACGCACACACACACACACACACACACACACACACACACACACACACACACACACACACACACAGCTTCACGCAAGGCTTCACGCAATCCCTCTCACCCCTCCTCCTCCTCTTCTCTCTGTCAATAACCAGCTAAGGAGAACGTGAGGCGCAACAGGCAGAGCCGAACCTTTTTGGTGGAAAATGTCATAGGGGAGCTATGGTCCGAGCTGGCAGAAGGTAGAGTCTCTCTCTCTTTCTTCCTCTCTCTCTCTCTCTCTCTCTCTCTCTCTCTCTCTCTCTCTCTCTCTCTCATTCTCTCTTCTCTCTCCCCCTCTTGCTTGGTCCCCCCCCGCCTCCTCTCCCACTTCCTCTGTGTCCCTGTGTTTACTCAATGTAACACTCACACACCCGCACAGCACACCCCTCCCCTGCTGTCCCACCCCTCTTTTCCGGCAGAATGGATTTGCCCTTGCTGTTTACAATGCTGCTGGTTACACCCCCCAAGACTAAACCACCCCTTGTTTAGGAGGGGGGTAGGGGTGGGTGGGGTGGAGGATATCCTGCTTTAGTATCAGATGTAAAATTTTAAACCCCCTTCCAACAACAGTGGTTTGACCCACAGATGACACTGCAGATGGAGGATTCTGCAAGCAAAGATCATGGCATAATGACCAAGATAAAGCATCAGAATTCATTTCAATGGGAGCAAACTAGAATACTTCCTGTCTGCATAAATGCATTACATCACAATGAATAAAATATTCTTTAAAGTTCTATCAGCCAATGAGAGCTCGACTGAGTCTGCATAAAGGGCTCTGCACACCGCTTCCGACACAGTGCGGAGCACTCTGCTTCCAACATTCTATTCCATTGTTTTCAATGCAACCCCGCACACCAGCGCCGACGTCTTCCGCCGTCGGTTGTGAATTACGATTGAAGTCTATTTTGTCGGAGCCGTCCATTGACATCCAATGTTAATTTCACCGGCTACTGTGCTAGGTGCTAGGCAAAATTGTCGGATTCGAAAGTGCTCCGCAAGGCTGTCGGAGCCTAGCCTGACACGTCAGACTATATCATAAGAATGTATAGTCTGAAGACCACTGATAGACTGTACCTCAGTGGAGGGGCGGGTGATTGCGTTGTCTTTCAAACTGCCTCTCCACGTAATAGGCTAGCGTTCCGGCCAGTGGTACCAGCTGATATATCAAACTTTTCCCGTAGCCCGTAGGTAACAGGGCAAAGACATCTTTTTCAGAACAAAAAACTTCAGTGCACTTTCTTATTTCACTTTCAAAGAAAATGACAATTCGTCCAAAACTAAAGCCAAAGACGATTCTGCTCTGGTTTGAGCGGGGCTGTCGTCATCGTACAAAGCCCGCCTTACGATTTCCTGTACACATACCGCGCTGTGATTGGTTATCCGCCGCCAGAGGAAGAATACAACGGGTTTCTATCAGTGGCCTCTAGACGTATCCTCCGTGCAAATTCTGCTACCGCTAGGGGTACGTCTAGAGTTCTAGGCTAGTCGGAGCCGGTGTGCGGCCGGCTTAAAGGGGGATTCCCCCCCCCCCTTGCAAAAATAGAACCAGGAACTGAACAAGCATTGAGACCTCTTGCTCCGTTTCAACCCTCTCTGGTGAGAGTATGATACAGAAAATCTCTCAGCAGACGGACAAGCCTAAATCCCTTCAGTGTATTAGACTGTTGTCCAAAGTGTTGCCATATTAACACTCGCTCCAGGTTTGCAGTGGAGGTAATGGGAGTTTTGAAGGCAAGTTTAGAATATTTCTTCTTAGATCCCTTGGTCCACAAACAAAAATACACACTCACACAAGCACACACATACACACACACACACACACACACTCAAACACACAAGCTCCTATCAGTGGCACACACACACACAAGCTTCTATCAGTGCCAGAGGCTCTCACAGAAGAGCTGACTCATGGTGAAGTACTGCACCTCTGTTCACTGCAGCAAATGCAGCACACACACACACACACACACACACACACACACACACTATGAACTCTGTTCACTGCAGCAAATGCAGCGCACACACACACACACACACACACTATGAACTCTGTTCACTGCAGCAAATGCAGCGCACACATATATACATACAGTACACACACTCACACACACCATGAACTCAGTTCACGGCAGCAAATGCAGCAAACACACACACACATACTAAGAACTCTTTTTACGGCAGCAAATGCAGCGCACACACACACACACACACTTTGAACTCTGTTCACTGCAGCAAATGCAGCACGCACACACACACACACACACACATACATACACACTAACTATGAACTCTGTTCACTGCAGCAAATGCAGCACACACACTCACAGCACAAACACATTCGCTGAATCACACTGAAGTGCTTTACCACTGATCACTGCAAATACTGCAGCACACACACACACACACACACACACACACACACACACACACAGCTGAGCTGAGTCATGGTGAGGTACATCAACTCTGCTCTTTGAAGCGACTGCCACACACGCACGCACACACACACACACACACACACACACACAGCAGAGCTGACTAATAGTATTATGCATTACCTTGGTTCACTGCAGGTTATGCATTCTGAAAGCCAGCTGTTTATCCATTGCTAAGAGATGGTCGTAAAATTAACTACTCAGTGTGTGCATGTTAAATCTTACTGACACCTCAGTGAGTGTGTGTTATTGTAATGACACCTCAATGAGTGTGTTAAAATTAGGGTTGAGTACCGAGAACCGGTTCCAACTCCGAACCGGTTCAAAATGATCAATTCCATCGATATTGTACACCTCCAACGTTATCTATTCTTCTTATCAATTCTTTAGTTTCTCTGCCCGCATGTCGCAGTGCATTAGCATCACACGCTAACTGCAATTTTCATAGTAAGCTATCACATTAATTCCAGTGTTTCACATACCTACCATATTGAGGAGACAGAGACACGTAGCTGTTTTCAAGCCTATAAAGAATGCCTTTTTTGGTATGAACAAGGCTACTCAGGAATCGATAAGAGTATTGATAAGGAATTGTATTGCAGAATTGACAATGGAATTGATATTGATAAAAATCTTATCAATACTCATCCCTAGTTAAAATCTTACTGACACCACAGAGAGAGAGTGTGTTATTGTAATGGCACCACAGTGAGTGTGTGTTATCACACACACAGTGTGTGTGTGTTAAAATCTTATTGACACCACAGTGAGTGTGTGTTATCTTAATGACACTCCAGAGAGTGTGTGTTATTTTACTGACAGCTCAGTGAGTGTGTGTTATTGTAATGACACCACAGTGAGTGTGTGCGTTAAAATCTTACTGACACCACAGTGTGTGTGTGTTATCTTACTGACACCACAGTGAGTGTGTTTTATCTTAATGACACCATAGTGAGTGTATGTTATCTTACCGACACAGTAAGTGTGTGTTACCTTGACCCCTCTGCGAGTGTGTATTATCTTGACCTCAGTGAGTGTGTGTTATCTTGTTGATACCTCAGCAAGTGTGTGTTATCTTAATTACACCTCATTGAGAGTGTGTTGCATAGATGAGTTTATGAGTTAGATAGTAACTCTGTGAGGTCATCCATGTGCGACACATGTGAGATCATCAGTGGCCGACAGAGTCCTGGATCTCCTACCTAGATGAATGCATTGAGAGGTTAAGCCATGGTGTTAGCTATGGCTCTAGCCTGGACACGTGTCTGACTCTGCATTCTGCTTTAACGCGCACACACACACACACACACACAAACACACACACACACACAGCCATCTGGACATGTGTATGACGCTGCATTCTGCCTTCAACTGCCTTCAACTGCCTCCCACATCTCAAACCATCATCTGAAACCCAAAACATGTAATACATGTGTCAACAACCAGCTTTGGCCTAAGGACTCCACACACACACACACACACACACACACACACACACACACACACACACACACACACACACACACACACACACACACAGCCATCTGAAACCTAAAACATTTAATATATGTGTCAACATCCTGCTTTGGCCTAAGGACTCCACACACACACACACACACACACACACACACACACACACACACACACACACACACACACACACACAGCCATCTGAAACCCAAAACATTTAATAATGTGTCAACATCCTGCTTTTGTCTAATGGCACACATACACACACACTTACACCTTTGACAAATGTCTGTCAGGGTTACCTCATGTATGTCAGGGTGTCGGGGTGACCTCATGCACACACACACACACACACACACACACACACACACACACACACACACACACACACACTCACTAAGACTCAGCCCAAATGACGTGCTGGCTGTCTCCAGGTGACCGGTACGTGGTGGTGGACTGTGGCGGAGGAACCGTTGACCTGACTGTCCACCAGATACGAATGCCAGAGGGACACCTGAAGGAACTCTACAAGGCCTCAGGTGACCACAACACTATACAAGCCATAGGGGCTATCACTATAGGAGCCATAGGGGCGATCACTATAGGGGGTTTATGTCAACACTATACAAGCCATAGGGGCGATCAATGTAGGGGGTTTATGTCATCACTATACAATACATAGGGGGTGATCAATATAGGGGATTTATGTCAACACTATAGGAGCCATAGGGGGTATCACTATAGGAGCTATAGGGGATATCACCATAGGGTGTGTTGTCACTATAGGAGCCATAGGGAGTATCATTATAGGGGGTTTATGTCAACACTATAGGAGCCATAGGGGGCATCACTATAGGGGGTATCACTGTAGGAACCATAGGGGGTATCACTATAGGAGCTATAGGGGGTATCACTATAGGAGCTATAGGGGGTATCACTATAGGAGCTATAGGGGATATCACCATAGGGGGTGTTGTCACTATAGGAGCCATAGGGAGTATCATTATAGGGGGTGTTGTCACTATAGGAGCCATAGGGGGTATCACTATAGGAGCCATGGGGGCATCACCATAGGGGGTATCACTATAGGAACCATAGGGGCTATCACTATAGGAGTTATAGGGGGTATCACTATAGGGGGTTTATGTCAACACTATAGGAGCCATAGGGGGTATCACTATAGGAGCCATAGGGGGTATCACTATAGGAGCTATAGGGGGTATCACCATAGGGGTGTATGTTATCGCTATAGGAGCTAGCATCACTATAGGGGGGATTTACTGTAGCTGGTATATCATCATCATCATCATCATCATATGTATTTGGCTACTATTGGGGGTTTCACTAAGGGGGGTACATCATGTTAATACTATAGAAGCTATAGGGTATTACTATAGGGCATCTACTGTATGTCATCACTAAATGAGCGATATGTCATTACCTAAAAAAAAACTTTTCCTCAGTCTCTCAGATCAGACCTTCCAACCTGAATGTTTCCTTTATTAGCATGACTTTTAGCACAGTGATACCCATGTATAACCACGAAACAAACATTCTCTCTCTCTCTCTCTCTCTCTCTCTCTCTCTCAGGAGGCCCTTACGGCTCCATCGGTATTGACTATGAGTTTGAGAAGCTCCTATGTAAGATCTTCGGCCAGGACTTCATAGACCAGTTTAAGATCAAGCGTCCGGCCGCCTGGGTGGACCTGATGATTGCTTTCGAGTCCCGCAAGCGGGCCGCGGCTCCCGAGCGGACCAACCCACTCAACATCAACCTGCCCTTCTCGTTCATCGACTACTACAAGAAGTTCCGCGGACACAGCGTGGAGCATGCCCTCCGCAAGAGCAAGTGAGTGGGCAAGAGGATATGGGTGTGGGAGATTGAATATGTGATTTGGCGCTAGTGTTATTCTAGAAGTCTAGTGTGACTAGGCTAGCGTAATGCTACAGGTCTTAGTGTTACTAGACTAGCATAATGCTACTGGTCCTAGTGTGACTAGGCTAGCGTAATGCTAATGGTCTCAGTGTGACTAGGCTAGCTTACTGCTAGTGGTTCCAGTGTGACAAGGCTAGCGTAATGCTAATGGTTCCAGTGTGACTAGGCTAGCTTACTGCTAGTGGTTCCAGTGTGACAAGGCTAGCGCAGTGCTAATGGTTCCAGTGTGACTAGGCTAGCGTAATGCTAGTGGTCCTACTGTGGCTAGGCTAGCATAATGCTACTGGTCTTAGTGTGGATAGGCAAGCGTAATACTAGTGGTTCCAGTGAGACACACTTTTCACATCCCCACAATGCCCCAGTTATTTTATTTTTTGTTGTATACTATGAATACAGAAAATAACATTGCTGGGATATTCTCCAGATTTGTTTTTGTTTCTAACTTGGTAGTTAGAGCAGTAGAAAGAGCAATTGTGGCCTGTCTACACCGTGCCCGATGATATCATAGTCTGTGACATCATTGTGGATGACATCACTGTCGGTTACCCTTGGCTACAGCAGCCCAGTCATGACTGTCTCCTATTGGCTACAGCAGCCCAGTCATGACAGTCTCCTATTGACTTGCACTAACCCCTCAGTGGAGCTGAACAGGGTTGGTCAGGGCCGTCCCTCCATCTGTCTGTCTGTCTGACTGTCCAAGTGAGCGGCCGTCCCTGAGGATCTCCAGGGTTCCTGGTAACTGCTGTCATCCAGCCCTGCCCAGCCTATCCCTCAATCCCTGCCCAGCCCAGCTCCTCTCCCCTGGGGAGACATCTGTCTGGACCTGCTGCCCTCCAGCCCAGCCTATTCCTCAATCTTTGCCCAGCCCAGCTCCTCTCCCCTGGGGAACCGTCTGCCTGGAGACACTCCGGCCATCCAGGGGAACCTGACACCACAGGGCCGCCCCATCCGTCTGCTGCGCCGCTCACATGGAGCTCATATTTCCCCGGACGGACCCCCTTTCTGGATCAGTAATGGGAGCACAGTATCGATTAAGAGTGTAGGGAGAGCTCAGTCACTGAGTTTACTTGTATCTGAGATAACCTTCGGCTAATGTATCGCTCTCTCTGCATTTACAATCAATAGGAAATGTGTGTGGTTGGAATTGGGTTAGCGTTGAGCTAGCGTTGTCTCTGCATTTAGATTCAAATTATACTTTATCTCCAGTGCAGTGAGTGTGTGTCCAGTGCCGTTAGAATGTGTCCAGTGCCGTTAGAATGTGTCCAGTGCCGTTAGAATGTGTCCAGCGCCGTTAGAATGTGTCCAGTGCAGTTAGAATGTGACCACTGTAGTTAGAATGTGTCCAGTGCAGTTAGAATGTGTCCAGCGCAGTTAGAATGTGTCCAGGTTGTGTGTCGGGGTACCTGCTCCAGTCGCTTCATTGCAGCCCTGATATTGCAATTAACAATGACAAAAGTCAGCCAGTCCCACTAATGTCCTGTCTGGGCCCTGTGACCTCTCACACACTGGCTGGAATAGGGTTGCACAAGCCCTAGATGTGCACAAGCATCATCACTCTATTGTGGGATATTGCACTGCATTGTGGGATATTGAGTCTCTTTCTATGTGCAGGCAGGAAGAGAGCTGCTAATAGGTTCTCAATTCTCACCTTACTTGACCTCATTTGTGCAGGACTACCCTGTGTGTGTATATATATGTGTGTATGTATATATATACAGCACAGTCATTATATAGCTTCTTATACTCTTCTACTTCTACTGCAGAGTCATTAGCGTCTTACAGACAGCACAGCCCTTGTGTCTGCTCTTCCTCGCTTTGAGTCTGGTTTATTCTCTTTAGCGTCTTACAGACAGCACGGCCCTTGGGTCTGCTCTTCCACGCTTTGAGTCTCCTATTCTCTTTTCTCTCCATTCTCAGTGTCTCTCCTTCTCTTGTATAATCTGTGCACGATTTGGAAACCTTTGAAGCTTTACCGTGTTGCAGACAAGTGCTGCTAGCTATTATTAAAAAATAGTTTGACTTATTTATATCTATTTCTGTTATGAGCTACAGATGATACAGTTATTGTTCCCCTTTATAATCTATTAAATCTCTCTCTCTCTCTCTCTCTCTCTCTCTCTCTCTCTCTCTCTCTCTCTCTCTCTCTCTCTCTCTCTGTCTCTCTCTC
>JAODXP020000006.1:25575575-25585575 GCA_027497455.2 Sardinella longiceps
GAACATATTCAACACTGTATCAACACCGTCTCAGATTAATACAATACAAACAGTCATATTCAACACAGTTTCAGAATAATAGCCCTGCAATATATACAGTATTGAACATATTCAACACTAGATCAACACAGTCTCAGATTAATACAATACAGTCATATACTGTATCAACTTTGTGCATCATTCACTCACAACAATAAATTCTGCACTTTTATTTTGAAGACCTTAATGAGCAAGAGAAGAGCAATCCCTAGCCATGCTGTACTGCAGGGGGACTTGTTTGGCACTGACTGATTCAAAACACACACACACACACATACACACGAATACACACACAGACACACAGAATTCTTCCTGGAGAAAGCAGGCGTAGCATGCGGCCCTCCCAGCCTGACAGGAAGTGTGTGTTCCCAGTCCAACTCCAAAGCGCGCACACACACACACACACACACACACACACACACACACACACACACACACACACACACACACAGCTTCTGCAAAATTGTCTGTGCCCATAGGTGGGCTATAATCACCTGGAGTAATCTCAATATTCAGAACAGTGCCTAAATATCTGCCCTACTCTTCTGCTTCCGAGAACTGGGGTATAAGCATGGCTGCCAAACACCCCTCAATGAGCCGCAATATGATTGTCTCTGGATCAGTGAGCCCCTATATGATTGGCTCTAGATCGATGAGCCCCAATATGATTGGCTCTGGATCAATGAGCCGCCATATGAATGGCTCTGGAAGGAGGATCTCATTGCACCATTGGCTATTTGGAAACAAGCTGATGAAAGTTGGTTTAAGCTGAAGCTCTTTTTTGATTGGTTGATTAGGTATGCCCATATATTGCTTTTACCTGCTGTTGCTAAAGCTAAAAAACAAACAAACAAACAAATAAAAACAACTGTGCTTGGCAATCCACATAATGTAATGTAATGTAATCTAATCTAGCTCTTATGTCTTCTGGCTGTGGTCTAAAGCTGTGCACGGCCCGCATGAGAAACTACAAAGACTCTTCCTCTCTCTCTCTCTCCTCACTGCTCTTCCTCACTACGGGGCCACTGAGGGACGCTGGGAAATGGAGTCCTGCTAGGAGTTGGATTCTTCCCTTTTCTTTTCTTTTGTTTTGTTTTCTTTGTTCAGCTAAGAGGAACTCTGAAGCCACGCCCTGTTTCCCAAGGACCACCTGTAACTCCGCCCACACACTCCTGCTCCAGGAAGTGGTGGCGATGGACCACCGGCATGTGTGCATGTTGTACTGGCCTACACACACACACACTCACTCACACACACCCTCCTGAGCACACTATGCTATTAAGTCTATGTGGCTATGCGGAACATGAACACTTGACCTTGAAAGACTAAATGTCACCTATTCAGCCTGTCAGTGAAAGTGGGGTCAAAGTTCATGTTGTCGTCATGACAACTGAAGGGTCTGGCGACTGGTGCTTTCCCCAAGACGCTGGCCCAAGAGCTTCTCGTTGACCACACACTCTTTTAGACGCCCACCGTCATAGATACTCTCTGTGTGTGTATTCACAGATCTGCGTGTGTGTGTGTGTGTGTGTGTGTGTGTGTACATCTGTGTGGGTGTGTGTGCATTTGTGCATCTGAACGTGTGTGCGTGCATTCATGCATCTCTGCATATGTGTGTGTGTGTGTGCGTTCATGCATATGTGTGTGTGTGAGTGTGAACCTCACAGGGCAGATGAAACACAGCCCTCCTTGGGGAGAAGCGATGGCAAAGTGCAATGGAACAAATCCAGACTGCTCCCCATCCTCATGTAGAAGAAATCCAAACTGCTCCCCCGGCCTCCTCCTGTACTACTCTGCTGTTTCTCCTGCGCCACTCTTTATTATGGATTTAATTCTTCATGCTTTTCTTTCTTTCTTTCTTTCTTTGTCCTTCCTCTCACACCTGGACTCTTGTTTATTTGTTTTCTTTTTTATTTGTTTATTAGTGCAGCTAAGATTCTTTAGCACCTACAGTATTGCACTGGGCTGGAGCCTGTTTGTACTCCTGTGATGTAAGCAAGTGTGTGTGATACTGACACCAGAGGCACCCACCATCTCTACATGGAATCCATATTGTTCTCTACCTGTGTCTAGCTTTGCTTTCGGACTAACAGTTTGTTGGAGGAGATGGAGCTTTCCTGTTATCCAGGACACACACACACACACACACACACACACACACACACGTCCTCTCTGCCTGGCCCAGTTTACCCTCCGTCTCCGGAGTTGGGAAGACTGGAGCTGTGTATTCCTCTCCTTTCCACACTTCTTTTCTCTTTTCTCCTCTCCCCTCATCTCTCTCTCTCTCTCTTCTCCACTCTTCTCCTCTCATCTCTCCACTCTTCTCCTCTCCTCTCTATTCCTCTCCCCTCTTCTTCTCTCCACACCTCTCCTCTGATCTCTTCTCCTCTCTTCTCTCTCCTCCCTACACATTTCTTCTTTCTTCTCTCCTGTGCTATTTTCTCCTCTCGTTTATTTTCCTCTTCCTACTTTAACACCTCACTCCTCTCCTCTCCTCTCCTCTCCTCTCCCATCCGTTCCTGTTCGTCTTGCACAGTCCATGTGTGTGTGTGGAAGTTTGCGTTGCCTGTAGGGTTGGCCTCCAACCTTCTGCTCTTTCCATTTGCACACAAAGGAAGAGAAACTTTAATCTCCAATGCCAAGTAGCCACCATCTAACTGTCTTCAAATAAAGCCTATACGTATTTCAAAGCTCTAACCACGAGTCTCTCTCTCTCTCTCTCTCTCTCTCTCGTTCATTCCTGTGTGCTGTTGTTGTTTGACTGCTCTCTCAGCCGCTGGCTATGCCCATAGAGTTACACTGTATGCCTCCCCTCTGTGCGGACTAAAGGTACAGAAGCCCACTTGCCATTGTCTAATTCAACCTTCCAACCTAGTCTACATTCACAGTTGTTCTGGTATAGACTCTCAGAGGTTCTGAGTTATTGATGGAAATCTACAGATCTGGAGCTCTTTCTGCCAAAGCCCACACTCAACTCATTGGGTCTTAACCTCTCCATTGTGACACATAGAAAGATGCTTTAACGTACTGACTTTCAGGCCTAAATGGCATCATTCAGCGAGACCCAGACGAGTGTGTCTGTTGTTAGCAGAGCTTTAGTGTACTGACTACTTGGCCTAAATGGCATCATTCAAAGAGACCCAGGCGAGTACGCCTGTTGTTAGCAGCGGTTTGCTGAAGTGAATACGAGGAGTGTTTGGCTTGACTTTCCCCCGGCGGTGACGGCAGCCTGCCATTGACCAATATAAATCATGTGTTAATACAGGTCACATCTGGAGGAGCCTCTTCACGTTTGGAAACCTCCTCTAAATGATTTTATTTTTCTCCTCTGAAGGCCACATAGCTTACATGCCCTTCATAATGATAATGGCAGCAGCAGTGTGGCGGGCTTTGTGTAGCTTAGTGTGGGGTCATGGGCAGCGGCCTGTTATTCTCAAAAGGACTATCTCCAGAATCTCACACAAACACACACACACACACACACAAATCATCATCATCAGAAGGCATGCGTGAAGTCCTTATGAAGGTTTGTGGTCTTCAGTCTCAGTCTCTGCCCATGGGCAATCATTACTCACCCAATGGCGCACTAATGATTTTACTGTAAGCCAGTATTTTGTAATATGTATTCTATCAAAAGAGGGTAAAATATGTAAATATTACATTTACCTGTATATAACAAACACCTCTACCTGAGGTGACTATTTGAACTACAAGTGTGTGTGTGTGTGTGTGTGTGTCACATCAGCACAGTAGCCTACACAATGGGTTAAAAATGTCAGATCTCTCGTTTCCAAGGATGAGGCGAGTGACATACGATCTAGGGGACAAGTTTGTTTAAGAAGCAATACAGCCATCTAGTGGCAGTAAAGAAAATTGATTTGTTCTCAGACAGCACCGAATTCCGAAATAAGATCTGAATTTACCACCATTAACTATTGGTGACGCCTGTTTTAGTTGCCATTAGCTCTGATTAGATGTATACATTTAAAATAAATTAATAATAATAAAAATTCTGATAATATATGTTACATTGCAGCCTACAGAGGAGATGTTCCATTGGACTAAATAAAAAAAAGAAAACGTAGCCTAATGTGCTGTGAATAGTGAATGTAGTTGTCAGTCAAAGGGTTCAGCTACTGCTTTCGGCGTAAATGGACGTGAGTTAATTTTTTGGCAGTGTCGGGGTCAACGATCGGTGGGACCAAATGCAAATCAGGAGATGGATCAACGAAATTTCATTTTTATGCTCTTACAGCGCCCAACCAAAGCGAACTACAGTCTGCGCTATTCATCTGGAAGCGCACTGTAGTTTTACCTAACCGTCCAGATCCTTAATTACCCCCAACCTCAAGTACACTCGTTTATGATCCAACACTGTGAATATGAAACTAAACGCAACCACTTGTGAATCAATCATAGCGGGCGTGTGTGTTATTTTAACACAAGTACTCATGAAGAGACTCTCAACCCCGCGCGGAGCAGGTTTACATTTTTTTCCCCCGCGCGTAGAGTGGCGCGAGTGCGGTGAAGTGGAATGATGGCCAACGGGAACTTTCAGATCAGAAACAGAACAAAACCAGGCGAGTTAAACATGCCAGTTTCGAGCACATCGGTGGATGTCTGTGGAATCAGGCTGTTATTTTCTGCCAGTAGCAGCAGCAGCCCTTAAGTAGGCATAGCTCAGAGGCGCAACGGGCAGAAACTAATGATGCTCGCTTACACTTTAGTCAAAAGGCTATTTGTGGTACATTACATTACATAGCCTACTGTCAAGCGCTTTCAGCAATTGCGGCTCTGAAAACTTACAGAGAATCACTTCTGTTGTGGTTGTCTTGTTTTGAATTATATAGGCCTAATTAATCTGTTATTATAAAAGCATCGAGTCGGGTAGGAAATTAAATACATGGGCAAAACTATAGTGCCAACGAAATGCCATGTGTAGGCTATAGCCTAGCCTACACTGTTCCTTTATGACTCAGACACTTAGATATGGCAAACAGAGCACATTTGGAGCACATCGTTCATCTCTCCTCATCTGCTGTCACATCATTTATTGTTCTCTTTGTGTGACGCTTCCAATAGGCCTCTACCGGCGGCGCCACGATGGCCTTCTCGCGCGCACAGGAAGTTCAAAGGCGAGCCGCTCTGAAAGGGGAATTTTTTTTTTTTTTCAACCGACGCTCTCGCGCTCTCTTTCACGTCTTCACCTCGCTTTTGTGTGCCATCTTGAACGTCTGGTTTGTGTTGCCATCATCCCGACGCTAATGCTTTGACCTGTCTATCCGACAGACAGAGCCAACGCCGGCCCCCAGGCTATGGCATTCTGATCAAAATGAGACGCTGTCATTCGCAAATTCCCTCAGACAATCCCACTGTAATTACAGGAATTAGCGAGCTATTTTGTCATTAGCCGTTGGACTGAATGGACCGATAAGAAAGAAACCGTGTGTGTGTGTGTGTGTGTGTGTGTGAGAGAGAGAGAGAGAGAGAGAGAGAGAGAGAGGCTTGTGAGAAATTTAAGTAACGAAGGCAATATGAGCGCTCTCAGGTATACAGAGAGAGAGAGAGAGAGAGAGAGAGAGAGAGAGAGAGTAAAATGCACTACTTAATTCCGTGTTTAACGCTCTAATGTAGTTCGGCAGTGCGCCAGAGAGAGACTGACTGCGTGGCTTGTCTGATCTGCATTGTGTGGATCTGATGGAGGAGACGGGAGAAAGTCAGCGGGGACTAAGCGCACTTTGTTAGCATGCCGATGAAAATGGCAGCTCGCCTATTCTTCCCGCACTATTTATGCGACACTGATTACAGGGTGAGGATTCAAATAAATGAATCCAAAACAATGACACGCAATCAGTGCTCGTGAATAAGGCGATGAAAGGCACGGATGGATTAATGAGAGCACCGGGCGTTGCACGAGAGCTCCCATTGAAATGACACATATATGTGACACATTAGGGGCAGAATTTTGGCTAGGTTGGGTTTTGGATGTCAGAGACGGAAAAGGCGGGGGGCATCTTAACATATAATTTAGCAGCAATTTGCGTTTTTGAAACGACGCGAAAACACTCGCGCCGTCACCATAAATGAAAGCCTGATTAGACTGAGCTTGCGCGCGCGCACACACGCACACACACACACACTGATTAGACTATGCTTGCCAAGGCTGAGGAGAGGAGAGGCGAGACGGCCTTTGTTCGTCTGCGGGGGAGTGGGGCTCACTAGTTCAACAAGATGGTTGATGATCAAACGCCACTGTTTGGATTGAAATTAGGAAATAACTAACTTCACTGACACATTTGACTTAACCAGGAATATATTGCAGTAGGCTATTCATGAGCTTGTATGTCACAAGAAACCACCGAGAACATCTGTTTGTAGGCCTACATGTGTGTGTGTGTGTGTGTGTGTGTGTGTGTGTGTGTGTGTGTGTGTGTGTGTGATCTTCATTGATTAGCATAGTATAGTATAGTGATTGGCAGTCAGAATTCTCTGTCATTGGAAAGCATGAGGACATAACTAACTTAAGACACATTTGGCTTAACCAGGAATATATTGTATTGGTATTCATGAGTTTAAAAGAAAGCACAGAGAGAACATCTGTTTGAGCATACCTGTGTGTGATCTTTTTTTATTGATTAACATAGTGTAGTACTACAGTGATTGTCAGTCAGGTTGTTCTGTGATGAGTCATCAGGATTCACATGGTGTTAGGGTCTGGAGAACATTCTCTAGCACCTTCTCAGTCCCGCAGAAGTCAAACCTGTTCCGACAAAAGAGAGATTTTCACTGAGATTTAGGGAAAGTTTTACTTCAAGACAGTTAGGCATATTCATGTAGGCCTGTACAAATAAACAATTTGCATTGCTTCCCAAAATCCTTATGTATATTGATATTTTGACTATAGTGTGTTATATTCTATTGTGTAGCCTACATACAGTATTATATATAGTATAATATCTAGTAGGCTATAATCTTAGATTAGATATAGAATCCGCTTGTTTTGCACTATGGTTGCCTAGCACCCTTCTGAACAAGCTACATCACTTCCTCTTTATTTTTTTTAATTGGTGGTTATAAGTGTGTATAACATGTACGGTATGATGTACTTTATCATATTATGGATGCTATGGAATGCCCAAGTTATTTAATGGATAAATAAAGTCTCTCTCTCTCTCTTTCTCTCCCTGTATAGCAAAGCCAGGGAGACAGTGGAGGTTGGTTCAATTGTTCAGTTACGATACTTTGTCTCCATCCAGTGGCAAAAACCAGTTACTACAGGACTACGTTGAACGTGATTATAATGATGACTTCACTCAAACCAAGGAAAACTCTTGCCTAATTCTAATGTAGATCTTACAGAATTCTTATCAATTTCTTTGGAAAAACACCCTGTCAAAAATATATTAATAATTGAGCTCAACTCTCAATAAGGATCTGATTTGTATCTGACAGACAGACAGTCAGGTAGACAGATTGAAATTCAAAGACAGACAGATGGACAGAGAGACAGACAGACCGAAAGACAGACAGACAGTTAAGATCAGAGACAGATACACAGACTGAAGGTCAGAGACCGACAGACAAGAGGACTGAAGATGACAGACAGACAGACTGAACATTAGAGACGGACAGATAGACAGAGGGACAGATTTAAGATCAAAGACAGATACATAGACTGAAGGTCAGAGACAGACAGACTGAAGATTAGAGACAGACAGATACACAGACTGAAGGTCACAGATAGACAGACAGGCAGGCAGAGGGACAGACAGAAAATGGGTGCTGATGGATTATGATCCAATGAGAGCACGGACAGCTGTGCATTGGGCCAATGAGAGTGGACGTACGTCTTAGTGTCCTTCCCCCGCAGCACTTGTATGCGCGTGGCTCCGAAGCGCGGCAGCATGGGATTCATGATGTTGTTGTTCCACACAAACTTGGCATGAGTCACTTCCCCCACGTCCACATCCGTGTCTACAAACGCATCGTAGCTCTCGCCCGGCTTCATGAACCCACTGACACACACACACACACACACACACACACACACATGCACACAGCAGTTTTAGATATTTAGATATTTCACATGGAAGTGGAGCACCAACACAACACACACACACACACACACACACACACACACAACTGAACAACACACACCAGTTTTAAACATATCTCACACTGAAACTGGAGCACAAACACACACACAAACACATCAGGAAACACACACACACATAAATAGACTCCACGTACATAAAGATGCGGTACTGTCGGGTGTTGGTGGAGGCACCGTACAGGGCAACCTTAAAATAGCCGGGGTTAGTGATGGAGCCGTCGATGGTCACGTTCACATGGTAACGGTAGCCTGGAACAAAACACACATCAAAGAAAGGTGACGTTACCATGGTAACGAATCAACGAAAACTGAAAAAAAATTAAAGATGATGTTTACATGGTAATGAAATGAAACATGGAAATGAAACACACATCAAAAGAAAGGATGTTTTCAAAAATAATGTCTAAAGAAATGTGTTGTTTTAGGTCAGAGTGTTTAACTAGTAAAGTTCATAAGTCTAAAAACCGTAAGAGTTCAGAGAGAGGGGGGGGTAGAGATAGAGGTCAAAGAGAGAGAGGGAGAAAAAGACAGAGAGGGAGAAAGAGAGGGAGACAGAAAGAGGGAGAAAGAGAGCGAGGGTCCTTACGAACAAAAGGAGCCTCTTCTCCGGTGCTCATGAAATATCTCATTTTGCTGACGCTGCTCGGAATCTTAAAGGTGTCCGAAAAGTGACCCATGACTGGACATTCACCCTCAGAGCAAGGGAAACAGCTTCCCTGAAGGACACACACGCACACACACACACACACACATACTTACAAACAGTAAGTAAGTAAGAGGAGTAAAGGCTCAAGTATACTTCTGCGTACACCTATTGCATGTCCGTCTCCGAGTCTCCGCTTGCGTTTCAGTCATATCATACTTCTACGTCGCTTGGACGGAGCAGGTTATAGTGATCAGTAGGCACAAATAAGTTGACTGAATGGAAGAAAATGAACTTTATTGCAGCCAGGAGTGTCCTGCTGTCTGCTAACTAGCTTGCTATCTAACTAAAAAGCTAGAGACCTGACCCAGTGCCCTCTCCGTTCTCGTACACGCATTGACGGATAGATAGGAAATTTTGGAGGTGCACGTCGAGCCACGGAGAGGGTCTACAACAGGCTCTACGTCGTCGTAGAGGGCTTTGCGGTGCACGCACGTATGACTATAAACCTAGCTTTAGATGAAGGCATTTAAGGAGCATTTTAGCAGATTGTCTTAATGGCAATTTCAAAGCTGGGACAGATTCATCACACACACACACACACACACACACACACACACACACACACACACACACACACACACGAGGTACTGGGGGAGATTAAATGTTGGGATCTTTTCCCGGCCTGTATAGCTGCATGTCTTCTGCACTCCTCATCACTAACAATAACCTGTGTGTGTGTGTGTGTGTGTGTGTGTGTGTGTGTGTGTGTGTGTGTGTGTGTGTGTGTGTGTGTGTGTGTGTGTGTCTAGGGCCCAGTAAGAAGATAGCACCGGGAGCTTTGGGCCCAGTCGATGAGCTTTGGGCCAAGCGGATGATCTAGCCCCTGCTGAAACACACACACACACACACACACACACTGATGCATGGCCACCCTCTGAGTCACATCTTCTGGGGGATCTGGTCAGATCCTGGCCAAGGTCAATCTAAAGGGCGCTGATCCGCGCTGATGTCAAATCAGAGTGCTGAGTACACATTTTACAAGCCGCCACACACACACACACACACACTTTTTACGAGCCGCAAAACACCCTGGACTTGGCTCCCTGATGAGAGAAGGACTGTGTGTGTGTGTGTGTGTGTGTGTGTGTGTGTGTGTGTGTGTGTGTGTGTATGTATACACAGCGCTCATTCTCCAGGAGTGT
>JAODXP020000006.1:25593075-25615575 GCA_027497455.2 Sardinella longiceps
TGGCAGCTGTGTGTACATTAGCCTTACCTTCAGATATAGCACACGCCTTTAGATAAACAGAAGTACACACCGTCATATAGCCTTCAGATACACACACACCTTCATATATATCCTTCCGACATAGCCTTCAGATACTGCCTTCATATAGCCTTCAGATACTCATATGCAGTATAACCTTCAGATATATTCTTAAGATACTGCCTTCATACTTAGCCTTCAGATATAGCATTCATACACTTCACTTCAGATATAGCCTTCACATATAGCCTTTATAGCTTTCAGATATAGCATTCATACTTAGCCTTCAGATATAGCATTCATACTCTGGCCATCAGCATTCATATACATCCTCATGACTCTCTACATGTCATTTAACATGCTTCCGTCATCCCAAGGACTGTGTCTAGATTTAAGTAAGACACAACCTTGTATTTCCTACTGGATGAATAAAGTAGCCTGCAACCTTATGTTATCTGGTTAAAAAATAAATAAATAAATGAATAAATAATGATATAAAATAAAGTAGCCTACTACCTATCTTATGTGTTTACCTTCATGAGTGACATCATGGACGCCACCTGTGCTCCCACAATTCGAATATTATTGGCTGCCTGGGGGTATTGGGTCCGTCCCCCTGTCGTCCAGTCCACACTGATGCAGTTAACTTCCTCCACTTTCAACATGAGCTGGACACACACACACACACACACATACATAAACACATCTGCATACACGTGCACACACTGTGCTAAAATTCACTACATTTTGATAACATAAGATTTCTCACCTCAAAAATATTTTTTCATGTAGCTAAATTATTTGTTCAATTTTATTGAATTGACAATAAACATTTTGCAACATTGCATCTTACAGTAATAATCATTATACATAGTGTAAAAAATACAAGAGATTGGGGGCGGCGTAGCTCAGTGAGCTGGTGTGTCATGCCGCAGATCTGGGGACCCGGGTTCGGTTCCAGCCCGGGGTCATTTCCCGAACCCTACCCTTCTCTCTCTCCTACTCATTTCCTGTCCACTCTCTACTGTCCTATCGAATTAAAGGCAAAAAAAGCCCTATAAAAACTGTATGAAATGTGTAGCAAATTGAAAAAAAATAATAGGTAAGGACGATGTAGCAAAGAGCATCAGACTCACCTCAGTCATATTTCTGACTCACCTGTCTGACTCCCCTGTCTTTCTCACTTGACACATGTCTGACTCCCCTGTCTGACTCCCCTGTCTGGCACATATCTGTCTCACCTAGCTGTCTCACCTGTCTGACTCACCTGCCTCATATCTGTCTCACCTGGCTGGCACATACAGTATCTGTCTCACCTGTCTGTCTCACCTGGCTGGCACCTGCTTGTCACATATATGTCTCACCTGTCTGTCTCACCTGGCTGGCACTTGTCTGTCTCACCTGCCTCATATCTGTCTCACCTGTCTGTCTCACCTGGCTGGCACCTGCCTGTCACATACAGTATCTGTCTCACCTGTCTGTCACACCTGTCAGTCTCACCTGCCTGTCTCACCTAGCTGGCACCTGTCTGTCTCACCTGCCTGTCTCACCTGTCTGTCTCCCCTGGATGGCACCTGTCTGTCTCACCTGACTGGTACCTGTCTGTCTCACCTGTCTGTCTCACCTGACTGGCACCTGTCTGTCTCACCTGTGTGTGTGACTCACCATGCACATGTCGGAGGGCCAGCTCTCATCGCCCTTGAGGTAGCCGTGGATGATGAAGCGAGTCTTCAGACTGGGGTTGTAGTTAGAGGCTTCCAGGGCCTCACGACTCACTGTGATCTCCTGTGGAGGAAACACACACACACACACACACACACACACACACACACCCACAGTCATACCTAAGCTTACCTGACCAGTGCACACTAAGTACTGTGAGTAGTGTGTGTGTGTGTGTGTGTGTGTGTGTGTGTGTGTGTGTGTGTGTGTGTGTGTGTGTGTGTTACCTGGTAGTGCTGTGGGTTGCGTGGCGTATAAAGCAGGAAGCGCACGTGTGTGTGTGTGTGTGTGTGTGTGTTACCTGGTAGTGCCCTGGGTTGCGTGGCGTATAAAGCAGGAAGCGTGTGTTGATCTCCTCTGGGCTCCAGGGTAGGCGTGGTTCTGGTCTCTCCACTGTTCCAGCCCAGGGCAGCGCGTCCGAGAAGCAGCCCAGACCGTCATAACACACCTCACTGGGCTCATAATCAGACAGGCTGTTACAGCCTGCACACACACACACACACACACACACACACACACACACACACACACACACACATATGCATACAGAACGTCATATCACACCTCACTGGGCTCATAGTCAGACAGGCTGGAACAGCATGCACACACACACACACACACACACACACACACACACACTTCCTCCTTTATACGCCACGCAACCCACAGCACTACCAAACACAAACACACACACAGATACAGACACACACATATCCAAACACACACACTGTTAACTAGTCATGGAGACGCTTGGAGATGTCCTCTTACCATATGCAGGGCCCAGAAGACCAAAGAGGGCAATCAACACACAGGACAGCCTCATCTATAGGACAAATACACACACACACATAATCACACAACAACAAGACACATACTTGGTTTAGCATACACACAAATACAATACACACACACACACACACACACACACACACACACACACACACACACACACACACACATACACACAACAACAGTAACAAAATCACAAAGAGACAGACAGCCACACACACAGAGACAGACAATGTGTGTGTGTGTGTGTGTGTGTTTTAACTCCTCACATATGTAATTCTCAGAAAAGGCATTCAACAAATTCTTTATAACCACACACACAATATAGTGAGCTGCAGACTCACCGTTAACAAGTGGAGAAGGAACGACCCCAGAATGTGAGATTTACTGCAGCTATTTATACCTTCTCTCTCTTTTCCTTTACCTTTTTCCCTGCTCTCTCTCTCTCTCTCTCTCTCTCTCTCTCTCTCTCTCTCTCTCTCTCTCTCTCTCACACACACACACACACACACACGCTCTCTCTCTCTCTCTCTCTCTCTCTCTCTCTCTCGTGTGTGTGTGTGTGTGTGTGTGTGTGTGTGTGTGTGTGTGTGTGTGTTTGTGTGTGTATTTCTTGGGAAAGGTCCAGATGAATATGTCAAAAGATGGTCATGTGATAAACGCAGTCCCAAATGAACAGTATAGTAAGCACAATCACCAGCAAGGTCAGCCACACGCACACACACACACACACACACACACACACACACACACACACACACACACACTGTCCCAAATGAACAGTATAAGCATAATCATCAGCAAGGTCAGCCAGTACCCCAGCCCAAAGATAAGGAAACATGCTCATTGAAACATGTCAAACACTGACATAATTACAATATGTTTAATCTGAGTTGGTTATTCAAACATTTAAAACAATCTGCCATATTATTAAAATATCTTTAATCACAGTTGGTCATTGAAACATTCAAAAAACCTGATATACATTGTAATACTGTAAAAACAGGGGTCTCCAGCAGGTAGCTCGCCACCTACTTCTGAGTAGCTCTCCAAAGGGTCAGGAAATTTAAATGTAGTCCATGACATCGTCACAAAATGTTGAAATCTATATAAAAGTACATTCAAACATCCTGCCCAGTTTTACTGCTCTCTGAGGAGAATTTATGTTAGTAGAGTGCACCAGATTTGGCTATGACTACACAAAAGTACAGAGGTCAAATAGTAGAGCTCTTGGCCACACTGATTTTGGTCAGAGTAGCTTGCGACTACTCTGCTGTCAAGTTTGTTTAATGAAATGGTCACTATATTGCATATACAAAATGTTTACTCAGAGTTGGCATTTGAAATAAACAGCTTATCATTCACAAAGCATATTACGTAAGCACAATTAAAGTTAAAATGCTCTTGAAAGTGTGGTGTTAAGTTGACATGAACAACTGCTAAGCTGCTATTGATATAGTGTGGGTGACAAAATTAAAAGAACACAATCATTATTTCAAATAAAATAATTTATAACCATATATTAGGCTATACAATATAACTAGTCTATTGTATATCATATGTATTGAATAAAAAAGACTGTATGCCTTGGAAATCCACATAGGTGCCCTACATTGACAAAAAAAAAAAAAAAAAAGAATTGTGTGTTTCCAAGGAAACTAAAGAGATCCAAGTGATCAAATTTATTTTTAACAGTGAATAGTAAAAAAATAAATGTAGTTAATGATGACTTTAATAATTGAAGAAAAATAAAAATAAAGAGGAAGAAGAAAAAAATAATTAAGAATTAAGCATCAATGTAGACCAAACGTTTGCGGGCCATATGGCTACTGAAAAATATACTGTAAGCTATCTCTGGCCAAAGCAGTTTTTTTCCAGTCTCAAGTGAAAGAGTGATAACATTTTAAATCATAAAACCATCAGGTTGTTAAATGCTACACAAACATTTTAGTTTATAAAACCCACAGGTTGAAATGCTACACAGACATTTTAGATTACAAAACCCTCAGATTGTCAAACATTTGAAATCATAAAACCCACAGGTTGTCAAATGCTACACAAACATTTTAGATAAGAAAACCCACGGGTTTTCAAATGTGACACAAACATTTTAGATGATAAAACCTGCAGGCTGTCAAATGCTATACTGTGCAACACTTGTGTTGCAGCTTGATTGTTATTCCTTTTAGGCACTTTGAATTAAAGCATCTGCTAAATCCTACATAACAGAAAAACTTGCCACCCTCTCACTGCAAATATGATGTGCAACGGATATAAAATATTAATTAATTTCACATTTTATTTTTTGACTTCCTGATGCAGGCCGCTTTTGACACCCCTGTTTTACACTAATTGAGTAGCCTAATACTTTTTTGCACAAATTATTTAGGGAATTTTGCATAGGCCTAAGTTGTTATGCTGTGATTTTACAGACAGTTTTTTTTTACATGGTATGAATGACCTAGGATATGTAAGCCTAGGCTATTTCATTTGATTCAATTTATTTTAGTTCCAGCCGAGGACCTACTATGCTATCTAGTTCACTTTATTTCTAGGCTACTATTTTCATCTATGGTTTATTCTCAATTAGGCCTACTCAATATTTATGATAGACTATTTTGTTGATAGACAATTTCTCAGACATACATACATTACATACACCATGCATGTGCTGTTACGTATTTCTTTAAATAGAGTGTCATGGCTCCAGTGATCACAGCCAGATTGGCTAAAGCGTCCGCAGACAGAATTTGTTCCATCCACTGAGGGTTTTCCCGTCTTATTTTGGTAGCCCATCATGTTAGGCGACCCTTCGGAAGGACATATAAAACTGTCTAAGTAGGCTGTGTCGAAGCCTGGCACTTCACCCTGTATCATATTTCATGATGAAGTAGAAAGTAAAATTGGACGACAGATGGCAGCAGAGAGCAAGCATACCTTTTCCCTTCTTGTCTCTGCACTGCCGACTTTGTGCTTCTGTGCGCGTCTGGTGAGTGACCTATCTATCTGTAGCGTGCATAGCCCACATCTCAAGTAACAATCTGGGGTTAAATCCTATCGCTGGCCTAGGCCTCTACAATGCAGTTCGAATGACAATGACCATCTAACATTAGACGAGCAGTCTTGATATTCCAAGAGTAGGCTATGGGGCTGGCGGCGGGGCAAGTTGGCCTTCAGTGAAATAGCTGACACAGCGATCTATCATCGGAGACCGGGCCAGCCGCGACAGAGTCTACCCATTGTGCCAATGCTATTAATGTTAGGCTACATCCAAGAGGAAAACGTTAAACCTGGAGAGAAATTAACTTCCTAATCGCCTATTTGTCGATTTTAGCCAACTGTGAATGCTGTCCTCTTAACAAACAAAAAAAAAATCGATCCAAAAACAGGTTTGTTGTGTGGTTAGACAGGCCTAAGTTGTTTCGACGTCGATTAGAAATGTGTGACTCCAGTGACAATGCGTTTTTTAGAATGCGCTTTTGAGAGGTTTAAACCCCCCTCTCAGTGTGATCCTCGGTAGATTGTTTGGCGTTTGTTGGCGACAGAGGGGGAGTAATCTGGACCAGATGCTATTGCGGGCGCATTCTGATGGTCATTGTGAGTTTGGGTGCCTGTAAACCCGGGATAATCCCGTCGCAAAATATCCCCAAGGGCCGCCATTTTCTGGGGGTCGCTTGTACAAATACTGATTAATTAAAGGTGTCTGGGTTTGTGTTGGAGAAAGGAAAACAGACCAGTCCCTATCCCTGAGGGTGTGTGTGTGTGTGTGTGTGTGTGTGTGGTTGCGCTGCCTGCTACTCCCTGTCATGTCTTTTGTTTGATGTGAAATCTTGGAGTACAGCCTGTCATATTTATGTTTATCTGTTCCCCCCGTCCTACCATTGCCAATTGATCACTTTGAGAATTTTCCCCTAAATTATTTAAGGAAAGCTGCTCTTGCGTGCGTGCGTGCGAGGTCAGAGCTGGGCGCAGGGTCACAACCTTTGCCATCTTGGCAGAAAGCCCACAAACTTTCCCTCTCCGAGTGTGTGTGTGTGTGTGTGTGTGTGTGTGTGTGCCGAGATGTCAGAGTGATGGTGTGTGTCACAGGCAGGCAGGGAGAATTGAAACACACACACACCACGTCTCCAAATCCCCTGCAATCATCCCGCTGCAGTGAATAGTGAGGGTTCGTGTCTCCCAAGGGTGGAAAGCTTTGATATCCTTCAAAGGGTTCTCTTTTGCATTGGCTGATAGAGCTCTGTCATTAATTTGGCCAGGCTGGGTGGTGGTGGTGGGGGGGAGGGCTGTTATAGAAAGGGTGAGGGTGAGGAGGGGGGGGGTATGGGTAGTAGAAGGCTGGGGGGGGGGGGGGGGTAGTAGAAGGGTAGTAGAAGGCTGGCGGGGGCAAATAACGTGCAAGCCGAGGCAGCCCTGAGGCCAAGCGCAAGAGGAGCAGGAAAGCCAGCAGGTCGATCTTACGGGCTTACCTCAGGAATGTTAATCCCTCTAATGTATTACAGTTGGAGAGTAATGGGCCGGCCCCACCGCGTTCGCTCGAGCTGAGAAACACACACACACACACACACACACACACACACACAGGGGTTTTTAGCGAGTAGATGGACACAAGGCAGAGAGGACCACAAACCCAGTCGAGTTGTAAACTTTGGCAGGGTAAAAGTCATACTGGGGTACACTGGGTCAAGTGTGTTTGGAAATTTGCAAATAATAAAATAAAACAAAAAAAAAGTTTTTTTTTCCCTTGTTATTAGTGGTGAATGCCAGAATTCAAAAAGAGAAAAAAGATTGAGCCTTTTAGTGTTAAATCTTATTGCATTATGTGTGTGTGTGCTGTTTGCATAATGTTTACAACTACATGTCTAATTCTGTGTGAGAATGTCTTTGTGTGTCCACTTAAGTGAATGCACTGTGTGTGTGTGTGTGTGTGTGTGTGTGTGTGTGTGTGCGCGTTTATCTGTGAATAGCCTACAATATGTGACTGTATGTTTATATGTGTATGTGTGTGCGTGTGTGTGCAAATGCATGTACATCTGTTTGTACTACAGGGATATGTGTATGTACGTGTGTGTGTGTGTGTGTGTGTGTGTGTGTTTGGCAGGACACTGTGTGGTCCTAAAAGTGCCTGTGCCCAAGGCAAAGTTGTGTGAGGCCTTGTAGAGTGAAGACAATAGACGCTGTGCTCTCTCTCTCTCTCTCTCTCTCTCTCTCGCCCCATCTCTCTCTCTTCATCTCTCTCTCTTTCTCCCCACACCTTTTTTCTATCTGTCTTTACTCCCATCTCTCTCTCTTTATCTCTCCATCTCTCTCTCTCTCTCTCTCTCTCTCTCTCTCTCTCTCTCTCTCTCTCTCTCTCTCTCTCTCTCTCTCTCTCTCCCTCTGATTATTGGGCGAGGTAAGGCCTAAGTGTAGGGAAATCTGCGCTGTGGGATTACTCATCCCTAATCTCATAATGAGGCCTTTAAGCCAAACGAGCATCGTTGGGACTCCCACACACAATGGCTTCCTTCGCTAAAGCACAAATCCCACACCTGAATAACGCCCACCTGCATAACGCCCACAGCTCCCCAAGGGTTTAATCAGAGCTGTGCTCTTTTCTTGCCCTTTGACATGCAGAAACAGTGATTAGCTAGTGTACTGTATAGGGTTGGGCGATATGGACTTAAAAATATATCACAATATTTCCTGTTTTTTATCACGATATCGATAACTGACAATAAAAAAGTATATTAGGTCTACAGTTTAACACAGGGTTCATACAGGTGCCTGAAAATGCTTGGGTTTTAAATGTTGCGTTTTCAAGGTTTAGAAAGACACTTCTTGAAAATTTTGGAAAGGTAATCAATTGTAAATTAATTGTTGACAATAAATATTCACCTGACAGAGTTGTTTGTGTAGTCTATTCAGTGGAAATATAACAAAACATTTTCTGACTATTGTATTTCAGGATATAACAAAAATTCCTATCGTGGGGATTTTTTTTGGCGATATACGATACGATAATGATGTCGCACAACCCTAGTACTGTAGCCTATGTGAGTCAGTGCAGAAACAGTCCTAGCTAGTGTAATGAATGTGATTCAGTGCTGAAACAGTCTTAGCTAGTATACTGTGAGTCAATGCTGAAACGGTGTTAGCTAGTGTATCTGAGTCAATGCTGAAACAGTGTTGGCTAGTGTACTGTATGTGATTCAATGCTGAAATAGTCTTGGCTAGTGTACTGTATGTGAGTCAGCGCTAAAACAGTCTTAGCAAGTGTATGTGAGTCAATGCTGAAACAGTCTTAGCTACTGTATGAAACGGTGTTAAAGGTATAATCCGGAGTGAATCAACACGTAGCTGCAGTAGCCCTACTGCTGTGCGCTACTGAAAGCCACTTCAGTGATTGAATTTCGTGCATCGTAGACTGAGTTTGCGAAATGGCAGCTAACACTAACTGAATGAGGCATGTCAAAAACAAAACCTATTCGATTTGCTTTAGTTTTGAAATGCCCCATTCTGTTACTGTTACCTGCCGTTTCACTATCTCAGTCTGCGTTGCATGAATCGAGTGATTGAGGTGGCTATCAGTATAGCGCTTGGCACAATAAAACAGTAGGGCTACGTGTTGATTCACTCCGGATTTTTCCTTTAACTAGAGTAGAAACAGTGCAGACTGGGGAAAAGCTGAAAACTTAGGTTTGTGCCTTTTTGCCCCTGTGATGCAGATACAGTGTTGACGGTGCTGACACAGTGTTGATAGGAGTAGGCTATCATTATTGAACTGTGAGCTGTGTGCTGTGTTGTTCCAAAGAGGCGGAGATAGTGTTGAACTCTGAGTTGTGTGCTGTGTTGATAAGAGACGGTGTTGAACTGTGAGCTGTATTGATAGAGAGACAGTGTTGAACTGTGAGCTGTGTGCTGTGTTGTTGGTAGAAAGTCAGTGTTGAATTCTCAGCTGTGTTGATAGAGACGGTGTTGAACTGTGAGCTGTGTTGATAGAGAGACGGTGTTGAACTGTGAGCTGTGTTGTTGCTAGAGTCATTGTTGGACTCTGAGCTGTGTTGATAGAGACAGTGTTGAACTGTGAGATGTGTGCTGTGTTGTTGGTAGAGAGTCAGTGTTGAATTCTCAGCTGTGTTGATGGTCAGTGTTGAACTGTGAGCTGTGTTGATAGAGAGATGGTGTTGAACTGTGAGCTGTGTGCTGTGTCGTTGCTATAGTCTGTTGAATTCGGAGCTGTGTTGATAGAGACAGTGTTGAACTGTGAGATGTGTGCTGTGTTGTTGATAGAAAGAGACTGTGTTGAACTCTGAGCTGTGTGCTGTGTGTCCTAGAGTCAGTGTTGAACTTTAAGCTGTGAGCTGTGTTGCTAGAGAAACTGTGTTGAACTGTGTGCTGTGTTGCTAGAGAGACGGTGTTGACGTTGACACTCTTTGCTCCAGAAAGGCTTTGGCCCAGCAGCCAATCACTGCGCTGCTTTTGCCGCCTGCGGCCTCTGTCTGCGCTGAGCTCTGCTCTGCTTCTAGTAAACAGCTGTACAAACAGCTGCCTCCAAATCAATTTCAGACCAAGGCTCCAAAGTCATATTAAAAAAGTTATATCGCTGAATACAACTTTCTCTTTCCTGCCACGCTAAAAAAAGTTCTTCATTTAATGTTTCCATTCCTTGGTGAGAATGGTGAATGGGCCCCTTAGGAGAGCAATATTAAATTCTCATGAATAACTTTCTCTGCGGCGGCACTGATCAATTTGTTTTGTTAATAAGTTTGCCAAAGCCAGATCCTCACACTTTAATTTTCTTAATCCTCATTTAGAACATCATATAAAAAGGAACTGACATTTCTGTCTGTCTTCTGTTTATATTTTTAAGACTAATTACTACAGGGTCTACTCTTAGAGCGATCACTTTTTCATTTCATCTTTTAATTTAGGCTCTCTTCCCCCCCCCCAGTCACAGGTTCACTCAATTGCAGATGGAGATAAATAATGAAGAGTAATTAAAGCACTGCTCTCTTTCAGGGGCTGTGCAATTAGTAAATTAGTTGGCACAGGACACAGCAGACGAGTCTTCAAATTAAACTCACGAAGCTCGCCCCTCCTGTTATGTAAGACTCATTTTTGATATTAACTTTTTCATTATGTGATGATTACTTTGACTTTGAAGGATCCCTCTCACACGCCCTCCTCCCTCCCTCTCTCCTCTCTCCTTCCCTCTCTCCCTCTATCCCTCCCTCTTCTCTCCTCGTCTCTGAGACAGGAGTGTCTGTCTGTCTGTCTGTCTGTCTGTCGACTCCTCTGTGGAAATGGAGAATGCAAGCCGGTTCTGCGTTCGGTCCTGTGTTCTCCTGTGGTTCCACTGTCAGCTGGTTCTGTGTTCTCCTGCGGTCTCACTGTCACACAGGGAGTAGTCGAGCCCTGAATGAGGAAAGGGTCTCCGCACACTCTAGACCAGTGTTTCTCAAACTTTTTCTGACCAAGGACCACTTTGCCCAAAATATTTTTTTCAGGGACCATCTGCCCTCGCACCCCCTCTCCAAGTCACATAAAGCATTTCTAAATAGGCATTTCTATGTTGTTGTTGTATTCAGACATTGTGGTGTTTAGCCAATCACAATGTTCTATCTGGACAGGTGTCATAGTCATCTGTAAGGGTGTCATTGGGCTGGCTTAGCATTGTTTGAATCGCTTGTTAGTTGCGCTGATTAGTTTTAGCCGTTTTACCCAAGGGTCTATCACTCGTGGCCAGACTATACATTTATGTGATAGTCTGGCTTGTCAGGCTACTGGTCCCCCTAGATCAGTGGCTCTCAAACTGGGGTACGAGTAACCCTGGGGGTACTTGGATGGTACACAAAATTAATCCGTGAATGGGCTCTCTCAGCCCTCACCAGCATAAAGATAATATAAAAAAGATTTTAGACTCAAACTATGGCCAAGATTCCGTATTGCTAATACATTGCTGTGTACCCTTATAAGTAATTTGTGTTCACATAGTGTTAGTGCCAAAAATTACATAAAAATCTTAATTCTTAAGGCAAGATGTCTGTGGTGCAGGGGTACTCAGTAGGATCAGATTGTTTCAGGGGGTACGCGACAGATAAAAGTTTGGGAACCACTGCCCTAGATTATACAGTATGCACAAGTTTTCCACGTTGTAGCATGGCTAATGTTAACCTACTGGTTACCACGGTGACCGTGGCAGGCACAGAGGGCCTGACTGGCTGGCGGGAGGGTAGAACATTTATAGCCTGTCTGGTGAGGCCGCAGAACAGCGGCTGCTTGCTAATCTTCTCTATGCCAATGGCTTGCTAACAGTCTCAAAGCTAATGGCTTGCTAATAGTCTCAAAGCTAATCGCTTGTTGAGTGTAATATAAGTGATATTGGTCCCAAGGAGGCTTTAGAGAAGCTCCAGTTATAACAAGTTCTCATCTTGTCCTTCAGTATAACCACTGGCATCTCCTTAAGACACACACGCACATACACACACACACACATAGCTGAGAGAGCTAGAGTGTGACTCAGAGCATTCCAAGCAGAAGGGCATTCTACCCACCTGTAAATGGAAACCAACACACCTTTCCCCACTGTCCTCTGCTGTCTTATACGGCCACAGCACTGTCATACTGTAATCAGAGATCTTATACGGCCACAGCACAGTAATGATCAGAGATTTTGTTGTCCTTCTTATACGGCCACAGCACCGTAATACTCAGAGAGCTTGTCCGTCTTATGCGGCCACAGCACAGTAATACTCAGAGAGCTTGTTGTTTCACACAATGGCTAAAGGAGCATCACGCTTTCTGCAGCTAACCATTACCACTAGCAAACAGTTATAGTTAGTTACACATAGCGGGAGCTGCTATAGCATCAGGTTCACTGTGTGTGTGTGTGTGTGTGTGTGTGTGTGTGTGTGTGTGTGTGTGTGTGTGTGTGTGTGTGTGTGTGTGTGTGTTCACTGTGTGTGATTCCAAGTGTTTTTGAGATTAGTTGTGGTGCTGTGATGTCACACCCCAGTGATGATTCTGAGTGATGGCGTGGGGTCTGCAGTTTGTGTGTGTGTGTGTGTGTGTGTGTGTGTGTGTGTGTATTTATGTGTGTGAGTGAGGGGAATGGGGGCCCTTCAGGTGGGGGGGGGGGGTTTGGGGTTATTCTCAGAGGTGGTTGTTACGGCGATGGCTGTTTTGGAGGGCTTGATCCTGGGGCACGCTTGGCAGCCGCTGCCCTGTAGTGCGTCTGTCTGAGGTAAACATTGGGGACCAGGGGTGTTTGCCTTCAACCACACACACACACACACACACACACACACACACACACACACACTATTGATTCAGACAAACCGCCACAGACCAGCCGAGTGTGTACTGCTAACTTCACTAAGACAGGGCCATGCCCCAGACACGCACACACACACACACACACACACACACACACACACACACACACACATAAACACAAACACTTGGTTGCCTACACAAACAGACACATATACACGTACACACACAAGCATACAAACATTCTCTATTCTCTTGTTTTCTTACACACTTCAACACACATAAATCCACACTCACACACATTCTCTCTTCCACTCTCTCAAACACACAGGTGATAACACACAATAGTACACAAACTTTCTCTCTTCTCTCCCTCACAGACCTACTGTACAGCCATCCACACACACACGTATACTCAGAAGTGCACTCACTCACACACACACACACACTCACAGACATGCAACCGCTCGCACACTTCACACACACTGACAGACTTAGCCAGCAGAGGAAACACACAGAAACACACACTCCTCTCACACTTTCTAGTAGTGTGCATGTGTCCCAGAGTTGTGTTTCTTGGTTTTTAGAACTCAACAGTAAGCAACTCTTAACTTTACCAGAAACTCTTAACAGCAAGAGGACTTAAGCCCCCCCCCCCCCCCCCCATACACACACACACACACACACAAATAAATAGTAGTTCCCCTGATGATGCCAGAGAAGGGGCTGCCTGCTTGCTGCTTGTCATCCTCACTGCATATTAGAGTCGTTTAGTTATGTCTGTATTTGCAGCAGATCCTCACTGCACGTCAGAGTCGTTTAGTTATGTCTGTATTCTTTCCGGATCCTCACTGCATATCAGAGTCGTTTAGTTAGGTCTCTATTTACCACTGATCCTCACTGCATATTAGAGTCGTTTAGTTATGTCTGTATTTACAGCAGATCCTTACTGCATATTAGAGTCGTTTAGTTATGTCTGTATTTACCGCAGATGCTCCTCACTGCACATTAGAGTCGTTTAGTTATTTCTGGATTCACAGTTTCAAGACCAATGTTAACCCTCTAGTTACTGTATGTGTCGGTATGTACTGTATACGGCTTCAATGTATGCACTGTTTCAAGACCAGTATGAATAGTTTAGTTATGTCTGTATCATTGTTTCAAGACCAATATTAATTGTCTAGTTATGTCTGTATTCACTGTTTCAAAATCAGTATTAATCGTGTGTGTGTGTGTGTTTGTGTGTGTACACACTGTTCCAGCTGTGTTGTTCAGTCTTTCTGATTAGAGCAGTTGAACGCAGTCCCAAAATTGCCCCCCACCCCCACCCCATTCTAGCCCACATAAGGGGGTTGACAGTGCCCATACACACACACACACACACACACACACACACACACACACACACTTGCCCTTTTGAACATCTATCTAAGAGCAGTGAGCTCTCTGGTCTGTTGACAGGGCCATCATTAGCATGGACGTGCTGACCTGATGTGTGTGTGTGTGTGTGTGTGTGTGTGTGTGTGTGTGTGTGTAATGGTGACACGTTGAGCTTCAAAGAGAGCACCCCCCACCCCCCCTCTTTCAGCAGAACTTTGGATTGGCTCGGAACACAAGCTCACAGGACCCAGGTTTAGCTGTGTGTGGGGGGTGGGCATATGGGGGGGTGGGCATTCCCCTCTGGTCAGTATTGAGTGGGCATGCCTGGGGAAGGCTTGTGTAATGTTGGCACACTGCCTGTGCCCACGGGTGCCACCGCCTCAACGCCCTCGGAGGTATGGCACAGCAACAGCCGTCTGTTACCACGGCGATCTCTGAACAGAACACCCTGTGTCCCCCCAAGGGTCCTGTCGCCCTGGAGGGCAAACAGATCAGTAACAAGCACCAGGAACATCTCCAGCCAGCTCTCTAGCTATCAAGCTCTCTCTCTCTCTCGCTCTTTCTCACTCTCTCTCCAGCCAGCTCTCTATCTATCAATCTCTCTCTTTCTCTCTCTCTATCTCTGTCTCTCCAGCCAGCTCTCTAGCTATCAAACTCTCTCTCTCTCTCTTTCTCCATCCAGCTCTCTAGCTATCAAGCTCTCTCTCTCTCTCTTTTTTTCCAGCCATCTCTCTAGCTACGAGAGCTTTTCTTCAGCTATGGCGCTCTCTTTCTTTCTCTCTCTCTCCAGCTATGGCACTCTCTCTCTCTCTCTTTCTTTTTCTCCAGCTATGGCTGTCTTTCTTTCTTTCTTTCTTTCTTTCTTTCTCTCTTTAACTTGTGCTCTCTCCCTCTCTTTCCAGCTCTGTCTCTAACTAATGTGCTCTTTTTGTTTCTCTCTCTATCCCTCTCTCTAACTATGGATCTCTCTTTCTCTCTCTCTCCATCTGTCCAGCTATGGCTCTCTCTCTCTCTCTCTCTCTCTCTCTCTCTCTTTGTCTCTCCATCTCTCCAGCTATAATAGCCATGCCTCTCTTTCTTTCTTTCTCCCTCTCTCCATCTTAGTAATAGCCATGCCTCTCTTTCTTTCTTTCTTGCTCCCTCTTTCCATTTCTCCATCTATGAGTAATAGCCATGCCTCCGTCTCTTTCTTTCTCTCTCCATCTCTCCATCTATGAGTAATAGCCATGCCTCCCTCTCTTTCTCTCTCTCCATCTCTCCATCTGAGTAATAGCCATGCCTCTTTCTGTCTTTCTCCCTCTCTCCTTCTATGAGTAATAGCCATGTCTCTCTCTCTCTCTTTCTTTCACTCTCTCTCCATCTCTGAGTAATACCCATGCCCCTCTCTCTTTCTTTCACTCTCTCCATCTCTGAGTAATACCCATGCCCCTCTCTCTTTCTTTCACTCTCTCCATCTCTGAGTAATACCCATGCCTCTCTCTTTCTTTCACTCTCTCCATCTCTGAGTAATACCCATGCCTCTCTCCTTTCATCTCCCTTTATCTAGCTTTAGTAAGAGCCATGTCTCTCTTTCTCTCATACTCTTTCTTTCTCTCTCTCGTATTCTTTCTCTATCTCTCTCATACTCTTTCTGTATTTCACTTTACAGCTTTCTTTTTCTCTCTACTCCCACCCACTCCTGCCCCCCCCCCCCTCTCTCTCTCTGTCCTTCTACTGTATTCTGTATTCAATCCTCTCATCTCCCTGCTAGTCCTCTCCTTCCATGACGTTGCCATGGGTGCGGGTGTGTGTTGCTAAGTAGTGGTGGAGCTATGGAGGAACATGGCGTCTCCTCCGCAGGCCTGAGTTCTTCCTCCCCCTCAGTGACGCCGTCAGACAGGAAATACACAGCAGGGTTAGCTTCAGCTTCCCCACTCACTCACTCGCTAGCATTGTCTTTTGTTTTGAGCATTTTGTTATTCATAGAAAACAAATCATTTTATTTGTTTGTTTAATGAGACAAAGCAGGCTACACCAGAAAAAAGCTGCACTCTTACATACATTATTTTACAATCATAGACTCCCTTTTTTAAAACACCACACAAATCTAGATATTCAATGGCTTTTTTTTTGAGACTTGAGCTCTCCTCTCCTCTCCTCTCCTCTCCCTTCTACAAATGCCCCTGCTTGTCTGGCTGTGACATATGTCCACAGCGGCAGGCGCTCTCTCGGTCGCTGGTTATTTATCTTTCCTCGGAGTCGAGCCGCCGCTAAGTTTGGTCTTCCTTCTGCCAGCGACCCTTGACCTCTGACCTTTGGCCTAGGGTGAATGGAATTCCTAACAAAGATGGAGATTCCTGGAGGAGGTGGCTGGAGTGGGCCAGCTAGAGACTCCCATCTTGAACAACAGGCTCATCTCCTCTTCAAAGGTCTCTGTTACGCTTGCGTTTGTTTGTTTGTTTGTTGTTGTCACATACAAAACAAATAGTTGTTTATGTACATCCCCTCTAACTGGCAGTGGCCCTGTGGCCACATGAGGCGGGGCTATTCACCATGAAGCTTCGTCTTCGCTCTCCGTCTGGGTACAACGTTCTCAGTCTGACCATTGAAGACTGCCATGGTTATGTGTGTGTGTGTGTGTGTGTGTGTGTGTGTGTGTGTGTGTGTGCGTTTGACCACCAAAGGGTTTGCCATGTGTATTTGACCACTGAAGAGTTTGTCTTGAGTGAGTGTGTGTGTGTGTGTGTGTGTGTGTGTGTGTGTGTGTGTGTGTGTTGTGTTGCGACTACTGTAGTCCCATGTCCCTCCACACCCTGTGCTGCTCTTAGCCAGAGTTCCTCTCTCTGGCAAGTAAGGTCCACTAGGGCAGCACAGGTCATTTGTCCTCTGGGTGTCCACGGCAACGCCTTTGTGTGTGTGTGTGTGTGTGTGTGTGTGTGTGTGTGTGTGTGTGTGTGTGTGTGTGTAACACGCCACTGTGGAGCCCATCAGGCTAGGCTCTGGCCCCCCACACTCATGGACTTAATTGGTTTCTACAGGGTAGGATTGAGTTGCAGGGAGGGCTGTTTGTTTGTGTGTGTGTGTGTGTGTGTGTGTGTGTGTGTGTCTAAGAGAGAGTGTGTGTATTTATGAGTGTGTGTGTGTGTGTGTGTGCGTTTGTGTGTGTATGTGTGTGAAAGTGAGAGAAAGTGTGTGCGTGTGTGTGTGTGTGTGTGTGTGTGTGTGTTGTGAAGGGAGGTGTGTGAGGTGTGTGAGTTGCGGTGGTGTGGTCTTTCATACGGGTCTGTCCACGGCGTACTGGCAGGGGCTCAGGTTGGACACGGGGTTCTGCACGGTGGGGTAGGCTGCGAAGTTGGCGTGCTGTTTGGCCTTGAGCCTGAGGCTGGCCAGGCTGGAGTTGCAGGTGTCTCTGTACATATAGGGGCCCGCTGCCGAAGCTGCAGCCGCCGCCGCGTAAGGGCATGCCGTCGCCGCGGAAACCGCCACGGCCGCCGAGTTCAGCCCGCCCCCGTTGAGATTGTTGAGGTTGCCCAGGTTGTTGAGGCCGGAGGTGGGCACCCCGGCCACGGCAGAGGGCACCATGCCTGAGGCCATGTTCATGGAGGGCAGGGAGGAGGGCGGGGGGGAGAACATGGGCTGCGTGGACAGAGGGCTCACGTTCATGGAGTTGAAGAAGGGGAAGCTCTTAGCCGACAGCGGGCTGCTGGCCAGGCCCTTGGCCGCCCAGTTGTTGTAGGAGTAGCCGGAGTAGACGTCCTCGTACGGCTGCATGAGCCCGTTGAACTGCGCCCCGAAGCCGTTCTTGCACAGCTCCGCCTGCTGGTTGCGCTCACGCTTGCGCCATTTCGCCCGCCGGTTCTTAAACCACACCTGGGCAGAACGAGAGAGAGAGAGGGAGAGAGGGAGATGTTAAAAGAGAAATTATGTGAAGCTGTAACATGAATAGAGTGTAACTAACGATAAAAGGGGGTGAACTTATATAAAATTAAAATAAAAAATTAATAACATTTAATTCCTGTTCTCCCACAATTCCCATAAGTAATAACTTGACCATGACTGATTGCCTGTCCGTGTTCAATCACTAATAGTAATTTACTGTAAAGTGATTAAGAATCAAATGAAGCAAATAAACAAACACAGGCTCTGGGCCACTTCTTAAACGGACTGGACACAGGAAGCATCAGAATCAGACTGACGTTTCCACTTCCTGTTGCAATCAGATGCGTCTAAACATCAGTCTGTTGTTTGCACCTTAAATAAAAGCTCTGCTGTTTGGATAAAAGTAACTAATTAAAACAATAATGGACTATCCTGTTATCTTCAATTGCTATTTAGAAAAGAGGAAAGTGGGCTCCATGTACAACCCAAAACAGGGTCATTAAATTAGGCAATTCATTCGTAATTCAATTTGGCAATTGGAACTCAATCAAACATGTTTTATACTGTATATTCAGAATATGCATAAATGTTGTTGAGTCATTTTATGCCATTTAAGTTTAACGTGATTTAATATTCCTCACAAAAAGTGTAGAAATCAAATCCGTCCACACCCAAATATGCAAAAATGACAAGACGACGGTTTCTGAACATGCAAAGATCTGAAATTACCCTGTGTGTGTGTGTGTGTGTGTGTGTGTGTGTGAGAGTGTGTGTGTGTGTGTGTGCGCGTGTGTGTGTTTGGCCGAGCTCCACTGATTACTAGACCACTGCTGAGGACAAACCCCTTGGGGCCTGAAGTTCAACAGCCACACGCACGCACACACACGCACGCACACACACTCCCCAGTGTCTCGTGCCGTTTGTGTTTCTCAGAAGCATTTGAATGTCAAATGACAACTGGATGCTTGGATGGGATTTAAAGGTGATTTATTCACCTTTGCTAGAAGGACACACACGTACACACACATACACACACACACACACACACACACACTTAGACACACATTGTGGTTAAACAAATCTCTAGAGTTGTAAAGTCACATGTTGGTCCTTAGGGTTTGTTGCCAACTCTCTCACACTAACACCAAAGATCGTAGAATACTGGCCAAGATACAGTACACCACCGTCATATGATAGCAAAGATCATAGAATACTGGCCAAGATACACCACCGCCATAGGTTGCAATGGGAGCAAACGGCCCAGTCATCATAATACATTTCAATGGGGTCAAACAGCCACGACAGAGCATCATAATACATTTAAATGAGATAAATCCTGAGTAATTCTGGTCTGTATAAGGGCATTACGCCACAATATCAGCTTTTAAACAGTCTTTCATATCAGAGTACAAGAGCTTAACTCGCCCCCCTCCCCTTTCAGAAAGTACTAGAACTTCCATAGTTCACTGCGTCCGTTCACAGTTCAGTTCTTATAGAATAACATAGACAGATTCACTCTCATAGTTCACTGTCTCGGTTGAGAACTTGTTGAAATTCTTTTGAAATCTCCTTACTTCCGGTTAAGGTGTTCACTTCAGATTTTATAGAACAATAAGCATGTTGAACTAGTTAACAACACAACACATTTACACACAACATATTTAGTCTGAGGCCAGGTGGATTGTGGGTAATTTTAGATGCTTGTGGGGAGGGGGGGGGGGTGTTAAAGTGAAATTCCTGTGTCTTTGTGTGGTCCTTTCTTGGCCAGCACTTAAAAATGTCCTTCATTCATGTTTGTGGAGGCTACTTGGACACTCTCTCTCTCTCTCTATCTCTCACTCACACACACACACACACACACAGCCTTGTCTGAGAATGAGCGTTTGGATTTAGCATTGGGAGTTTTATTAGGGACACACACACACACACAGAGATACACACACACACACACACACACACACACATTGGGAGTTTTATTAGGGACACATACTCTCCCAATTGCATAAATCAACAGGCCAGGGGAAGGCATGTGGCGTATGCGGGCGACTGTGGCGGCCGGCGGGGGATTAGACCACGCCCCCAGGGCAACCACGCTCAGTCCTCAAGGCCAGGAGGCCTCCGGCCAGCACACACACACACACACACACACACACACACACAGCGCACTGTTGTTCTTTCAAAATAACAACCAAGACTGCCGGCTATGTGACCTTTCCTCTTACATCAGTCAGACTTATGGGGGGGGGGGGGGGGGATAGAGGAGATAGTGAGAAAAAGAGGAGAGTGGAGACAGAACGAGAAAGAGAGAGCGGAGAGAACAAGAAAAAGAGGAGAGTGAAGAGAGAGAGAACGACAGAGTGGAGATAGTGAGAAAAAGGGGGTTATGGAGAACGTGTGTGTGTGTGTTATGGAGACAAGTAATGTGGGTGTGTCATTCACTCAATTGCATATTCACTTGCTCATACACTGTGAGTGTCTCCCTCTCTGTGTGTGTGTGTGTGTGTTTGTGACTAGAAGTGCCTCAGGGTTGGATATGGACGTTAGTGGGTCACAGGCACTGTGTCTTTCATTTGTATACGTTACATAATCCCTTCCTCCCTGCCCGGGCAAAAACACACACACACACACACACACACACACACACACACACACACTGCTCCGCAGCTACCCTGGAGATAGAGGCAGGGAGATGGATAGAGTCAGAGTAGCAGAGAGAGAGAGAGAGAGAGAGAGAGGTGCTCATCCCCTCATTCTGTCCAACATTCTCTTTTTCTCTCCCTCTCTCTCTCTCTCTCTCACACCCTCTCTCACTCCTCACTCCCTCCATCTCCCTGATCAGCTATGACATGAGCTATCTGATAAAGCCTCTGCTGATGACACACACACACAGAGAAACACACACACATACACACACACACAGCTATGACATGAGCTGTCTGATAAAGCCACTGCCAGCACATTCCTCTTTCTGCTCTCCAGGCTTTTTGGCCCAAACCCCCTTCCATCCAATGCTGCTGATGACACACACACACACACACACACACACACACACACACACACACACACACACAGTTGGGCAGTGGCAGTGCCAGGCAGTTGACGGGTTTAAAGTGGAGCTCAGTCCCAGCAAAGGCTAACTAGAGGGACTGGAGGTGGGCCAGAATTGGACCACAGCAGCTGGCTTTGGAGAGAGAAGGGTTCTGTTCATGACCCGGACCAGATATAACCAGAGAGATGGGTTCTGTTCATGACCCGGCCCACATATAACCAGAGAGATGGGTTCTGTTCATGACCCGGCCCACATGTAACCAGAGAGATGGGTGGCGCCGGGAGATGTCATGTCACATGACCTCACGTGAATTTCGCTGCAGAAAATGCTGTCCTACACTCTTCCCTAGGGTCATATCCTCCTCCTGTCCTCCTCTCCTCCTCCAATCCCTCCCTAGGGTCATATCCTCCTCCTGTCCTTCTCCTCTCCTCCTCCAGTCCCTGCCTAGGGTCATATCCTCCTCCTGCATCATCATGAGCTCCTCTCTGCTCCACTTTGCTCCTCCTGTCCCTCCATGAGATCCTATCTGCTCCTTCTCTCTTCCTCCTGTCTCATTGTGAGCTCCCACTGTATCTGCTCCTCTCGCTCCTCCTGTTCTCCTCTTTGCTCCTCCTGTCCCTCCATGAGCTCCTATCTGCTCCTTCTCCCCTCTTCCTGTCTCATTGTTGGCTCCTATGTGCTCCTCCTGTTCTCCTCCTGTCTCATTGTTGGCTCCTATCTGCTCCTCTGTGCTCCTCCTGTCCCATCAAAGGCAGCTGAGCATTAGGCTACTACAAGCACGGGCCAGCCAGAGAATGGAGAGGGTAATGATGATGAGGGTAATGAACCAAAGAACAACAGAAAGAAAGAGCAAAACTAAAGAGTGAGTGATAATGAGAGAAACGGAGAGAAGAAGGAGTGAGAGAGAGAGAGAGAGAGAGAGAAGGAAAGAGAGAGAGAAAGAAAGATGGAGCAAATCAGAGTTAAATGCCAAAGCCCATCTTAGAAGAACATGGATTGACTGAACAGAAAGGATATGAGAGGAGGAGAGAAAGAAATGATGAGACGACAGAAGAGTCTTGGAGCCCTGTGGTCCAAAGGACAGACGCGCGCGCACACACACACACACACACACACACACACACACACACACACACACACACACACCTGGAGCCCTGTGGTCCAAAGGATAGGCAGAGTGCAAAGGCTGAGGTCTGATAGAAGTTATTGAATTCATCAAGCATGATCTATATGGTAGTAACACATTCATTAAGCATATAGACTATATGGTAATAACACATTAATTAAGCATATTCTATGTTGTAATAACACATTCATTAGACACAGTCTATGTGGTAATAACACATTCATTAAACATAGTCCATGTGGTAATAACACCATGGGTGAGATGCTCAACACAAACATCAGGTGGGCAGCGCACTACTCACACA
>JAODXP020000006.1:25620575-25655575 GCA_027497455.2 Sardinella longiceps
CGCGCGTGGGGTAATTAAATCCCACTGCAACAGCAGCACGCGGGGCTCGCGATGTGGCAGACCAAAATGGTGTTCACGCGCCGCTATCCTCAAGGGCGTCTAGCATCTTTCTTTTTGCGCCTTGGGTGATACTCCCACTGCTGAACGTTAAATGGGTTGCAAACATAATATACATATATATATATATACATTTATATATTCATATATTTTAGCCTATATTTCCACACATAAAGGTGTTGATTCTCGGGTTTTAATTAATGCTGTTCTTTTACCAAAATATGACACATACAACATGGGCTAGATAAAATACCTAACGCTTATATTTATTCTACAGCATCACTATTTATTATCTCGGGTCTAGCGGTTTAATATGAATATGGCGCAGGCACACGTGTCCCTACGGTAAGGTCCCCCCTTATAAAAATACTCCTTAAAAAATAACCCATACTAGAGAGCTGCTTTCCGGTCAGTAATACGAGCTCTGGCCTTTCGTTTTTCTGGCAAAGGTTTGCTAGATTTAATTAATTGATTATTATTATTAATGCTTGAAGTGAAAGTTGAGCAATGATGTCCAAAATTATTCCAAATGTCAGCTATTCCGAAGTCACGCCATTTCTTAGCCCATGTGACCCTATTCCCTGATGTTATGAGACTGAGGCACTGCTCCAAAAGCATGTTCACTGATGTTGGAGTTAAGGTAAATAAAGAGCGCCTAGATGGTCCTTGGTGTCTTGGAAAGCACGATTTTATTAGCCCATAATATTTGGCCCCTGTAGCTCGTTATCATTCCCGCGCGGTAATATCTAATCCCCGGTTCCCATTCTGGCGGTCTCCTAAGCCCCGCGCCGCTCCTGCCTCTACCGTCTGTAGTAAGTTTACATTAGTCACACTTACGAGGTCTGAACGCTGCCGCCTGACTGCCTGACACGACGTCTGTTCGTTCGCACGGACTTCATAAATGTTTGCCTTTTCCCCCGCGTCAGGCTCATTTGTCACAGAGATAGACAGTTCTTAAGGCGGGCGAACGCGTTTGGCTGTCGAACCGGGGGCATTAGGGCTTCAAAACCAGCCCTATTTCTGTTTCCTCTTGTACCTAAGAAAATATAAACTCAAATATTTTTACTTTTGTGGTGAGTTATAAATACCTCGTGTTAACAATATCTTCTCTCTAAAACAAAGGAACTAATAATAAAGCATCAAGAGTTTCCATTTTAAACCAAACGCTTTTGGTCGACTGCTGTGAAATCATTACTAACCTAGGCCTACCCTTGCCTTGCTGTGTCCCAGCCATTGTAATTTGGTTACAACATATAGCCTACGTAGGGAATTAACCAGGAATGTTTACCATGAAAAACATATCTTTCTGTGTTTCTGTGTTTATCTGCAAGTTGGAGATGCGGAAATAACTAGCCTAAGCAGTCCTTCGTGCCATAAAGTCTTAATGAATTGAATGTGTTTAGTCCTATACTTTAAAAGGCCTACTTACCCTGTCTGTATTATTAAAATAAAATCACATTATAATTATTATGTATGATGAAAATAAAATAACATTATTATTATTATTATTATTATTATTATTATTATTATTATTATTATTATTGGTGGTGTGGGTGTTATTTGGCTGTTATTGTTATTATTATGAGTAAATGATAAGCACTGATGGCCACTGATGGTGACTGACTGACCGCTGTTGTCTTGGCCCTTGCAGCCCGGGTCGTGCTGAGGGGTTCCGGAGTCCGAAAGAGACAGGGCTGGGCTTCGGGCCTCGCTGTCCGCCAGAAGGTTAAAATCCATAACCCCGACTGCCAAGCACTGCAAACAGCAATCAAATCAAATCAAATTTTATTGGTCCCATACCATTATACAATGTACAATGTGCAGTGAAATGCTTTGTGTACTGACTCCAATGACTATGCTTGCATTGTTGAAATATATTAGCCTATAAAAATAAATAAAGAAAACATAGATTTAGCTATATACAAGAAATTAGAAAGATGTTATAGTGCCTTGTGGTTTACATTCAAGATCCGGATAGACTGAGGATAAAAACTTTTCCTCAGTCTCTCAATTCTGGCTGTCAGGCAAATGAGAGACACTTCAGCACAACGCACAGCAGCCACACTTCACCTCCCTCACAGACCAATGTGACACAACCACATCACAACAACAATCCCATTTATGCAAGGCGCACCACAGGCGTTTGGTGGGTAGGGGAACGGGGTATGATTTGATGGTCAATTCCACCAACCGCTTGATTATTAAAATTAATAATGTGTGCTCATCCCTGTGGTGGTCTTGCAACGAACTTTTAATAATAATAAGCATAATAGTAATAATAATAATAATAATAATAATAATAATAATAATAATAATAAACTGCCATCCACATGCGATTTCAACATTACCGCCAACTATGGAGGTGAAGCTAGAAATACAATTGAAAAATGAATGGGGAAATGACGTGTGCATTGCCATCTAGTGATTTACCAGGGCCGTTTCAAAAGACTTAGGGGGCCCCAAGCAAACAGGACATGGGGGGCCTCCAACCTTACCTAAAACACCCCCATAAATCACATTGTTATAATCTTCAAGCATCATTCATTAATATAATTATTTGTTTTGAACTTGGAGTTTTCTAACTCCAGCTTTATAGTCATATTTTATTGAAAAACACCACCAACTAAACTACTAAAATGATTAAACAGTCAATATTTAGAGCCCCTATCAGTCTGAGGCACCAGGCAGTTACCATCAGGGCCGTCCTGTTGCGACGGCCATGATGGCAACTTCCCCTAAGTACAGGTTCGGCGCTCATCCTACCAACTCGACAGTTCTGCATTTCAGAAGGCGACAAAGACGGTACCCGGTGGTCCTCCGTATCCTCCGTTATGCTGTCAATGCTCTGAAATTCTTCTATGGAAGTACACGCTCCCCAGTCGCGCATAGTTACGGTGGTAAAATATATGGTGACACTTGTATTTAAATAGCCCCCTCGTGAGGGAAGCTGACGCGTAATGGAGCCTAAAATAACAGCTCGTTTATTTATACAAGTGCAGTTAACACCTTAAAGATATGGCCCCACGATCAGTCCCTCAAAGCCCTCACGATTTATGATGTCGTGGCCGGCTTTCACGGCGAGGCCTAGGCCTCTCTCATTGCCTCACACTCCTCGTAGTGGTGAGCCAAGTTTCAGTGCTGAGCATATCGCGGACTATGTGGCCTTTAACCCTGTCTTTGTGCGCTGGTATGTACTATAGTTGACCTGCGCGCCTTTAACAACGTCAACCTCACCAGTTCCTTTTGATTGACTGATCTCCAGCCTCTCCGAGGCCAAGCTACATAACTGAGACGCCTCAAATGGGGCATTTTTGACCCTGTCCACCCCAAAGGACAACAGGTTAGCACGACTGTGTGAATAGCCCTGTGTGTGTGTGTGTGTGTGTGTGTGTGTGTGTGTGTGTGTGTGTGTGGCCCAGGCTATTAGTAACGCAATCATTTGTGATTGATGTTTATCTATCTATCTATCTATCTATCTATCTATCTATCTATCTATCTATCTATCTATCTATCTATCTATCTATCTATCTATCTATGTTCTATCTATCTCTGTGTTTGTTTGATTGTTTATGTGTTTGTCCAAACCGAGATTTACAATGACAATATTTTCCATGATGCCGGGTAGTCCTACCGTAATTTGCAAATAACTGCAAATGTTTAAATGTATGAAATAAAAATTAGTTAGAATATTGATACTGGCTACTTCGTAGGCCTATTACCCTACGCGTTATCAGGTTTTTTTGGCCGCAAAAAAAAAAAAAAAAAAAAAAAACAGACCACTTCATCCCGTTTGACATCTCATTCCGCATGCTGGGAAGGGCTTGGCTGATTTGTTAGTAGTGGCTTAGCCTGTAAAGCATATTGGGTGTGTTTGCACACTAGACTAGCTCAATTGATGTTCGGCTTCAGTACTCATGTCAATAGACTCGGCCATGGGGGAGCTCGAGCTGTGCTGAGCTGCACGAGGGACAGGAGGAATACACTATAAACATACCGGTAGTTCTAGGACATCCGAACCCCGAGCGAGCGCGCGCACTGCTTGTGTCCGTGGAGAGCTCATATTCACCGTTGGCTAATTTAGTGCTCTCCACATGACGCCGATAATTGTGGTTCCGAATGATAGCACTTTGAGTCCTGACAGAGACGTCACCTGCTTACTGCAAGTTGTCTGAAGTCATAGTTGGCTGTCGAGTTAAACACATAACACATGGGGATACTCGGCCTCTGTGGCTCCGTCTACACAGTGTGGGAGGTGCTGATGTAACATAGCTATATCCCCATAGTAAATCTCCGCATTCAATACATCTGTGTTGCCCCTTAAAGCGAATGTGTCACCAAAACTAACTGTAGGTTATAACTTTTGGCTGTGCCTGCACATTCGACTTGTTTATTTTCCTTCATTGATTCATTCCACAGACAGTAGCCTACTGCACATTTTCCATACAATTAAATTAGACAAAACAAAATATATCGATCAACTGGACTGTGTAACTGTCAGTGAATGATTGAATGATTGAAAATCATTTGTGTAACCCAAGTGGCTAAATAACACCATAAACCGCATGATTGCTGTTATGTTGTGAACCACGGGATTAACGAGGTACTTGCACTGAAACTATTTACTCGCTGAAAATGTATACAGACGTCCACAGAATTGGTCTCAGTCAACTAGAAAGCACTTCATTATTTGTGGGGTGCATTGAATAGTAATCACTTCAGAAATGTTGTGGACTTTTTAAAATACATGTGCTGACAGTACTTTCGTACGTAGGCCTACGTAATAGGCCATTTACAATCAAAACACATTTACAATTAGTTTGGTTTAAATTAATCACGGTTTGCGCACAGGTGCTTTTTAGGCCATATCTAGCTATATATTATATTGCGTGTTTACAGTAATATAACACCGTAGCCCACATCTATATTTTACATTGCTTATATTTTTAACACTGTGTTTCCCCAAACCCATTCAGGCAATGACAAGCAACGATCTTAGACTTCTGCTCTCTACTCTGGTCCTCTCTGTGGCCTACAACTAACCCCAGTATAGCCAGCCACTACCTTCTACTACTACTACTACTCTACTGCTACTGCTGCTGCAACTTTAGAGCCGAACAGTTACGTTGTCTCTGGGATGTATATAATGCTCCGACACATCTGCATTATACTATAAATGTGTAAAAGAGCATTTTTAAAAATGTCGTGAATCTAAATCGATGCAGCTAATTATTAAGAAATGTGCTCCATCCTGTCCATTTATTATAAAAGTCAAACCCATGAAACCCATGGAACCCTGGTTCCCTGAGCAGAGTTTGCACAAAGTAAGAATTGCATTGTGCTGTAAGCATAGATGACAATAAAGTATCTATCTATCTATCTATCTATCTATCTATCTATCTATGAATTCAGCTGCTCAGGTGGGGCTGCGATGGAACACGTACAAAAGCCAATAGCCTACATTTGGTAAGATGTTGCCAACCATTCAAGCTCTCGTCAAACGCGGAGATGAAGAGATTGCGCATCGCAGTTTGGTGAATCCAGTCCTTTCTGGTCCTGCCTTTACATCCTAATAGTACACAACAGAGTTTGTCTTTCAGTTAAATCCCCAAATTATTCCCACTGTCCATCATTGGAGACAATCCTGTCTTTGTTACTTAGAATCAGTTTGACAGTGGATGTTGGAAGACATAAACATGTTACATGGAACAAGTTTGAAATTAACAAATCGGAAAACCATCCCCAACACTAGCGGTTAGCTTGAAATATCCCCCTGACCCACCTGATGCACAGCCTGCGGATTTACATCAATCTTTTTACTGTCACGGTCGCGGACACACACATACACACACACACTCTCCCGACTGACTCCTCCGGCACCAAGTCACTTGCCTGATATGAACAGCTGTCTTTTGTAGAGGCTACCATTGGAGAAGGGCCGTATTTCGCTCAGAAATCTGACTAGGACCGGTGCGCATTTCCACGCTGACAGTGATGAATGGCGACCGTGTCAGTGAGGTGGCCGGTGGCTGGACTCTCCCTGGCCGGGGCCGTGAGTGACGTAAGATAGTTATTTCATCTACAACAAGGTGCGAGTACTCCACCAACCCCCTCCCGTGCACCCCTCCCCCCCCCCCCTCTCTCTCTCTCTCCACAGGCGCCACATTACTACCTCACAGGCTGAACTTCGCTACTGGTACATCTTGAGTGAGTCTATTGCCCATGTTACGCTACTGCCTCCATATGATACATGAGGTTAGCCTATGAAATACACAGGCCTGTAGGCCTACATTTTCACTCACTCCTCGTCCATGCCAAAATATAACAGGGCTGCTAAAAATGAAGCATGTGTTAAGTAACATTGGCCATAAATATGGGCTAAGCAGTGAGCATAATTCTGAATGGCTGCTGTATATTGCCATATACAGTAGCCTATATGGGCTACGCAGTGAGCATAATTCTGAGTGGTTGAAAACAAATTGATGAATAGTGATGGGCATCATATTATTATGGGATGGCCATCATGTTATTACGCAAGCAATGCAATCCAGTGCAAATAAAAAAAAAATGTGCATTAGAAATTAAAGTAAAAAATATTACGCCAAAAGAGCCTCCTATTTTTTCTTTTTTTTTTCAGAACTGGTGTCAAGTGAAGAATCTACTTACAAAATATCTGAACGATTTACAAAGCACAATTAGTGTGTTTTCAAAATATAATAATGTTGCTGCAACAACTTAATAACATTCGTTTATTATTATTATTATTATTATTATTATTATTATTATTATTATCAGACAATGGCCAATAATAACAATGACGCAAAACAATAATGACGATAATAATATTACCACAATATACACATAGGCATGATGACGATGATAATAATAATAATAGGCCTAATAATAATAATAATAATAATAATAATAATAATAATAATAATAATAATAATAATAAGTCTACTTAAAAAATAATAATTTATCGACAATTATAGGGTATAGGGAAATTACCATTTCAGCCACAAGAATTAAATAGCCTAGTAGAGGCTACTTAGATTTGAACTGTATTGTGTACATGGGAGTAATTATCACCTTTGTAAAAACAGCATCACCCATGTCTATAAAATAAACGAAACACGTGTTCCAAAGCGTCCCAAAGATAACAGCAGTCTTCTAATGTTGATGGTTGCGCAGGTCAGTGGCTTTCGTGAAAGGGAGCTTTCTGCATAAGCAGAGGGACATGGATCTCATTAAAATATATATCTAATAAAAAAAGATAACTGCGGATAGAAATCCCTTCATTTTGCAGGAGATTGCCGAGTCCATCTGCTGGTGACGGCGCAGGCAGACTGCTTCCCTTGCTGCGCGCGAGAGAGGGCATCAACCGCGGAATTATTCATAAACGCGCTGAGCATTAATTCTCGGGATTAGGCCTTGATTAAGATGTGTGTCACTTCGCTGTCTGGGAACTTATTAAGGGTCTGCTCGAAGAGGCGGCAGATGGAATTTCTGTCCAATGTTTGTAGATGTTAATTTCTCCCCTTCTAACATCAATTTGCATTTGACTGCGTGTGTCACCGAGCGATTTTCCCCACGCACGCCGCCCGCGTGCACAAACCTGTTCTCCTCTCTCCGCTATCTATTTTCTCATCTAAATAACTTCATTGATGTTTGCGCAAAAAAAGATTTTAGATGGGGCCTTGCATTTTACTCTAAACATTAGTGGGAATATCTTCTTTTCGGAGGCGTGTTTATTTAGACTGCTCTGAACGTAAACAAACAAAAATATGGACACATTTCCTGCGAGACGGAAGTGTCTTTGATGAGTGAAATTTAAAGAACTTTGTAGTTGGGAATTTTGACATTAAAATATATAATAGGCTATATATCCTACATAGTTAGGCCTATTTAATGACTTAATCAGTTTAGTATTCACAGTTATAATATAGTCGACTCATAGCGAAGTCTAAAAAAGCTGTAGGCCTATAAATAATTTAATAATACAAGAAAAGAGAACACCAAATGTGTAGGCTAATTGCGTGTTGTTTATTTTTTCGAGGAACAGCCGTGTTTTTGCTAGACGTGCTTTGTTTTTTTCTCTGACATTTTCAAAGTTAAACAAAAACAAAACAAACTTTCTCTAACAACATAGTTTAGGTCTGAGCGGTACAATTCAGCCGTTTGTTTCCGAGAACTTTGGGTTGGAGATTTTAACGTGCGGTGCGTTTGTTGGCAAACAACATAGGGAGCAATAATGAATTCACAATTATTAGGGGCAGCAGACAGAACCCACGAGGGCAGTAGCCATATTCATTCATCTGCTCTGATTTCAACAAGTCTGTGCATTTATAAAATAGAAACATCAGCCAATCAAGACCCTGTTTACGCCCCAACTGTTGTGTATTTTATATATTTTTGACAATGAACGTATAGCCTACAATGTCAGATTTACATGGTGGTCAAGGACACAAAAATTACATCGAGCTGTGTTGTATACAATGTTTACTAGGCCTATATCAAGACGGAGACCAACACTAAATCAGAATGCACAATAAAATTCTCCCTGTGATTAATTAATGTGTTATTTAAGTTACTTGTATTTTTGCACGTGATTATGTCAATGGGGTTATGGGGCCTGCAGCATTATGCGTTATTCTTATTTGTATTAAATAATTATAATTATTTTTATTATAAGTTGCTAGGCCAATAATAAAATAGGCAATCACAACGAAAAACAAATGCTAAAATCAACCAGTACACTGCAAGTACATGTACTCTTCTACTCAACTCCCAACATGCTCTACTGTTAGGCTACAACACGTTTTATTTTTTTTTTTTTTTTGCCATGTATCCTTGCGTCTCGCCTACTTCACTGCATCTTTCTCACCGATATTGTTTTATGCACTCAACACTGACAAATAAAAGTGAATCGGGTCCCTGGAAACGCATGATTATTCGCTATAACTGTTCAGGAATAGGGGGGGTTTCTGAGAGTCCGGGGGGATGGGGGTGGGGGGTGGCGGTGTCTGTTTTTCTTGTTGGTCTCTTGCGGCTCGAGAACACCTGCCACCTATCAATTTTGAATAGATCCCACAAATATTTTTGCCCTTCGAAATATTCTCGAACTGCATGAGTCTCAAATGTTTTACAGCTCAACAGTTGGGATTAGTTAGAAATCAAACTTCAACAACGGAAAAAATATACTACAGTTTTAAATTAGTTTGTTTGCTTGTTTCAAGACCATGTTACTGTCCAAAAGTGCAAGCTATGATGTTCGGTGCGGCTGGTTAATTGCAGTCGAATACATGCGTAAATATTTCCTCTCTAGTCTCTCTCGGTCTTTATTTTTCTATTGTGTCATATTTATGTTAATGGATATATATAATAATGGCTAGTCATTCTTCAAAATCATAATCACAATCATGCGCGCACTGTTCAGGGGTTACCAGGGTTCGATTCTCCCATTCTCCCACGCGTAGATTTTTGTAGCACTAGCCTACTGTGGAAAATTGACTTTTCAGAAAGTCATTATCAAAATTAATGTCCGAGTAACTTGGGAACATTGACTTAGACCTACACTTTAAAGACCCCCTGCCGCGCAAACCAACATTAGTCTGAGCTGTATACATGTAGGCTACAACACACAACAAGCAAGTTTGAAAGAAACTGTTTAACGAAGTTCAGCTATCAGCCGGCTGCGAAATCAGTCTACCTGCCATCAGCACTCTGGAATTTACAGCGCATGTCGCAAAGACTCAATAACCTCGTCATGATGATAAGCTATTAATCTCCCTTCAATTGCTCAAGAATCTCCACTTACACGAATGCGGCAAATAGACTCTCGAGCTCAAGACATGGAGTGCAGTTGAGCGTGCAGGCCTTTCGTGACGGATATGTGATGCGCGCAAGGCTTTCACCAGACCTCGCTCGCAGGCAGGAAGGGAAGCCTAGCCTACAATAGAGACGCAGACACTCCGAGAGGACATGAGGTTTATGCTCAGAATCAGGACGACACAGAGAAGAGAACAGCGCAAAGTTCCTTTTCTTTCATCCACCGCCAGAAACGGCCCAAAGAGGACTCTGCACAATGGAGAGCACCGCGCGCGCAACAGATCTCACTTACATTCAATCCCGCTCAGCTGGCAGTAAATCCCGCGGCAAAAGCGAGTTGCTCTGGCGTTAGTAATGCTCCTGGATAGTGACTGTCGTCATGTAGAAAGTTCCTGCGGTAGGGAGCGTAAAAGCAGCAGTTTCCCTTCTTCCGACTTGTCTGACATGAAGGCAGCGGTTGACTGTGTGCGTGGTCCTCACACGGAGTGGGACTGACTTATGCTAAATATGCTGTATGTGAGACAGCCAGGCAGGACCGCGGAGGAGAGGCCGGCCCTCTCCACGTCTCTCTCTCCCTCTCCCTCCCTCGGTCCCTCCCTCCCTCCCTCACCCTCTCTCTCTCTCTCTCTCTCTCTTTCTCTCTCTCTGTGGGATGAAATGATTGGGTCGGAGCAGAAATAGCCCTGCGCTCTGAGCAGGATACAGTGATAAAAGGGAATAATCCCAGTCTAATAAACTACAGGGCTGCCAATTAATGACACCTCAACTGGGTCTGTGCCATTACATCCTGCTATTGCTAATTGCTCCATGTGCTAGCCTCTTCCCTCTCCAGGTCTCTGAGCCATGCGTCTGGAAAAGCCATGTTATTGGTCAGTATAGACCAGGGGTCCGTTTCCCAAAAGCATAATTGCTATCTAAGTAAGCAACTATTGGTTGCAATGCAATTTCCTATTACCAACTAAGATGCTATCTGGTTAGCAATATGCATTTGGGAAACAGACTTCACTTTAGTTATTTCCCCCCTGAGCTCCCCCACTCCTGCTAGCCTTACACACACACACACACACACACACACACACACACACACACACACAGCACATACACAGCACATACACATACACACACACAGCACATAGCACATACAGTACACACACACCAAACTAACTAAGTTGCCAGTCTAGTTACTCAGAGACACTCAGCACAACACAGCATAGCACAGTGCCCCCTGCTGAGGAGACTGGGTCCTGTGGTACTGGACACACACCTGTGCTGCTACTGTTGGACACACACCTGTGCTGCTACTGTTGGACACACACCTGTGCTGCTACTGTTGGACACACACCTGTGCTTCTACTGTTGGACACACACCTGTGCTGCTACTACTGTTGGACACACACCTGTGCTACTACTGCTACTGGACACACACCTGTGCTACTATTACTGGACACACACCTGTGCTGCTGCTACTACTAGACACACACTTGTGCTACTACTGCTAGACACACACCTGTGCTACTGCTGGACACACACCTGTGCTGCTACTACTGCTGGACACATACCTGTGCTGCTACTGCTGGACACACACCTGTGCTGCTGCTACTGCTGGACACACACATGTGCTACTACTGCTGGACACACACCTATGATTTATACAGGGCGGATAGAGGTTCAAGGGGTTCATGTTTGCATATATGTAGCTACTAAGCTAATCTCAGAATTACTGATTCCGGATATTGAACCCTTGTTCTTTGAATGTATTTTTGTAAAAATAACCCTACATGTTAACAAGTATAAGTATTGGAAGTCTATATCGCCCTCCATCAGCTCCTGCTGAGTCTATAAATAATATGGTCTCTACCATTAACTCTATCAAATTTTTAAATGAAATTATATTATTAGGCGATTTCAATAAAAATTGGCTTGACAAATCATCTGCTACAGATAAAAATAGTTTTGCAAATTTGAATCTATCTCACCTAATCTGTGAACCCACCCGTGTTACACAAACATCTGTCACTACTTGATTGGATATTAGTCTCCCACCCAAGTAGACTCTTAAAATCTGGTGTTATGTCTGATTGTTTTAGTGACCATTCTATCGTCTGTTGTACATGGAAAATAAAATGACCTCCCAAATTAATCACGATTCGACAATATAACAAATTAAATGAAGATCAATTTATATATGACATATTGTCATTAAACTTAAACATAATCTGAAGTGATCACAGTTATAAATAAACACGCTCCATTAAAAACAGTAAAGGTAAAAGGAAGGCATTCTCCCTGGATAAATACTGAATTGATTAACCTTTTCAAACAGAGAGATTCCGCTTGGGCCAAATATCGTGATTCAAAAAACTCTGCTGATTGGGATGATTACAAAAAGCTACGCAATCGAAGTAAAACTATGACAAGGAATGCAAAATCTGACTGTTACAAAGAATCATTAACTGAAAACTGTAAAAATCCTAAACAATTCTGGGCTAAAATTAAAACAATCATAAATGCTAATGATAAATCTGTACCTAAGCAAATTAAAGTGAAGAATGAAATCATACATGAACCGCTACCTATGGCACAAGCTTTTAACAATCACTTTTTATCAGTTTCTTCTCTATCACCTGAAGCAAGTAGTTTGAACGTCAATTCCCACACCGGGTGGACAGCTGACAGCACCTTTGACTTTCGACTTATCACACCTGTTGAGGTACAGAATGCGCTAATGGAACTCAAAGCAAGTAGTGGCTTAGGGCTGGATTGAGGCCAGATTTCTCAAACTTGCTGCCTCTGTGCTCATGTTTCCATTAAGCGACCTTTTCAATATGTCACTACCCACCAATGAAATACCCAGTATCTGGATATGTTCACGTAACTCCTGTACACAAAGGAGGTGACGTTCTTGATTTGAACAATTACAGACCAATTTCAATTATTTGCTCTGTGGTTAAAGTGTTTGAAAAATTAATTTACAATCAATTGTTAAGCTATCTTAAAGACAAAAATATTCTGTCATCTTCTCAGTCATGTTTTCGTTCAAATCACTCCACTGTTACTGCATTGTTAAAATTAACTAATGACATATTTTCTGCTTCAAACACTTCAGAACTAACTGGAGCTATCTTTATTGATTTGACAAAAGCATCTGATTTAGTTGGTCATTATATTCTTTTAGACAAACTTCACTCTATTGGCCTTTCACGCACAGCCTAACTTTGGTTTAGTACATATCTCCACAATAGAAAACCATGTGTTGTCATTAATGGGGAAAAATCGGACACACTACCTCAACCACAGGGGGTGCCACAGGGGTTGACACTTGGTCCACTTTTATTTTCTGTATTTATCAATGACTTGCCAACTATCTGTAAACGCAATATCCAACTCTATGCTGATGACACAGTCATCTACACATCACACACTAGCATAACACAAATAGAAGCTGATTTACAGATAGACTTCAATATGTCCAACACTGGCTAGCCACTAATAAGCTTCAACTCAATAAAAATAAATCATTTGCCATTTACAAGGCAGAATATCCAATCCAAATGCAAGACACAGTTATGTGTCATTTCCTGATTAGATGGAACAATCCTAAATATGGTTTATCACATAAAATACCTTGGCTTACACCTAGACTCAGAACTCTCCTTCAAATATCACATTAGTCATGTTACCCAAAAAATACATACTATTCTTAGTTTTCTTTTTCACTCCAGAAATTGCTTCCCATTCAATGCCAGAAAAAAGATTGCATTCCAATTGATCCTACCGATTATGGACTATGCAGATTCCGTTTACTGTACTGCCTCAACCTCCTCTTTATCACAGCTCACTGAATGTGTCGCTTTATTCTGAAATGTCCATTTACAACACATCACTGTATACAGTACTTTATGAGCTACCTGGCCTGTCCACACCACAGCTAAGAATACAAATTCATTGGCTACAGTTTATTTTTAAATGTGTTCATTTTGATTATTCATTTTATCTAAAGCAACACCTTGTTCCCTTTTCCTCCACTCACCAATTAAGACATACAGCACAGCTATTTTTTTCTATTCCTTCTGTTTCTAAGTCTGTTTCTAACTCTCAAGGTCATACACTTGACCTAGTTATTACTAAGGGTTTAACTGTTTCATCAAGTGTAAAGGACCTGGCTTTGTCAGATCATTTCTGTATTTTCTGTGATGTCAGCATTCGCCCTCACATGCATAACAAGTCTGAGTCTAAAGCTAGAAGAGTCATAAATGAGCATACAGGTAACCTGTTTGAGCAAGCACTCTCACAGGCCCCATGTCAACCATCAGACTCTGCAGACGTCTTGTTGACCAATTTTAATACTAGAATGGCACAAATCATGGACAACATTGCACCATTAAAGCTCAAAAGAGGTGTGGGTAATATGAAAACTCCATGGAAAGAAAATCCAACAGTTAAACACCTCAAGAGAGAGTGTAGAAAGGCAGAAAGAAAATGGCGCAAAACTAACCTCCAAATCTATTATGAAATATATAAAGGAATGCTTAGAAACTATAATTTTGAAATTTGCAAGGCAAGGCAATCATTTTTCTCTGAGATTATAAACAAGAATCTGAACAATGCTCGTGTGCTATTTTCCACTGTTGAAAAATTAACAAACCCTACATCACAACTAGCACCTGAGCTTCTCACAGCTGACAAATGCAATGAGTTTGCATGCTTTTTTAGAGACAAAATTGATAACATCAGAACAAATATAACTGCACAGTTACAGACAGCCCAACAACTAGAGCCTATGTCATCAAAGAATAGAGAACCAAACAGTATGTCAACATTTAGCTCAATTGATTATGAGGCACTGGTGAAAACGGCACAAGATCTCAGCTCTTCCACATGTGAAATGGACATTTTGCCGACCAGCTTCTTGAAATCTGTTCTCCACCTTGTAGCACCAGATCTGCTCCAGATAATTAACTCTTCGTTGGAGAACGGCATTTTCCCCAACTCACTAAAACTAGCAGTAGTAAAACCCCTACTGAAAAAGAATAATCTGGATCAGTCAGTACTGAACAACTACAGGCCAATATCCAATCTGCCATTTATTGGAAAGATAATTGAAAAAGTAGTTTTTAATCAACTAACTGCGTTCCTGACTTCCAATAACTGTTTGGATACATTTCAGTCAGGATTCAGAGCCTACCATAGTACTGAGACTGCTCTCATAAAAGTTACTAATGACATACGTCTTAACACAGACGCAGGCAATACATCTGTCCTGGTGCTACTAGATCTCAGTGCTGCCTTCGACACTGTTGACCACGGCATACTACTGCACCGATTGGAACATTGGGTTGGGTTTAGTGGTACAGTCATTAAGTGGTTAAGGTCCTACTTAGTAGACAGAAGCTTCCTTGTTGCAATGGGCACCCACATGTCAACACCAATGCCCCTGACCTGTGGTGTCCCCCAAGGATCTATACTCGGACCCCTACTATTCAACTTATATATGCTGCCACTTGGACAGATTATCTCTAATAACTCAATTTCTTACCATAGCTATGCTGACGATACCCAAATCTACATTGCGTTGTCCCCTGATGACTACACCCCCCTTGAAGGCCTCTATCAGTGTATAGACCAGATAAACAACTGGATGTCCTTCAATTTCCTACAGTTAAATAAAGACAAAACTGAGGTAATTATATTTGGAAAAAAGGAGAATAGATTCAAGGTTGCTAATGCACTCAATAAAAAGGGGTTCACAGCAAAAGAGACTGTTAAGAATCTTGGAGTTATCATTGATAGTGACCTTAACTTCAGCAGTCACATCAAATCAATCTCTAAGTCAGCATACTATCATCTAAAAAACATCTCCAAGCTGAGAGACCTAATGTCAAGTAAGGACCTTGAAAAACTTATACATGCCTTCATTTCAAGTAGAGTTGATTACTGCAATGGCCTCCTAACAGGTCTACCCAAAAAGACCATCAAGCCCCTTCAACTCATACAAAATGCAGCTGCTAGGGTCCTTACAAGAACAAAAAGAACTGACCATATTACCCCAATTTTAAAATCCCTGCACTGGCTTCCTGTGAGTTTTAGAATTGATTTTAAAGCACTGTTACTTTTATTTAAATCTATTAATGGCAAAGGACCTGTTTATATTTTAGACATGTGTCAGAAATTCACTCCACCGAGGTCTCTAAGGTCTGCGGAAAAGAATTTATTGGTCAGACCCACTGTCAAAACTAAAAGTGGTGAATCAGCTTTCTCTCACTATGCTGTGAAGATATGGAACCAACTTCCAGAGAATATAAAAAATGCGCCTACTGTTGACAGTTTTAAATCCAGACTTAAGACCAAATTATTTTCTGATGCTTATTCCTAATGCCTCATGATCTTAATTATCTATTGATTTATTTGTTTACTGTTTTATTGTTTTATTTATTGGTTTTTCTTTTTTTAATGACCATTTTTAACGCACATATTTATATTTCTTTTTATATCTTTTTATTAATTTTTCTATTATTCTTTTATCTCTTTTATTATTACCCTTTTTATTATCTATTTATTCATTTTCTTTATTCTTTCCTTGCATTTTTAATTTTTTAATTATGCTCCTACTAATGCTATTTCTGAACTAGTTATCTGCTTTGTGTGTGCTTTTACTTTCTGCCTTGTATTGTGCTTTGTGTACAGCACATTGAGTTGCCTTCGTGTATGAAATGCGCTTTATAAATAAAACTGCCTTGCCTTGCCTTGCCTCTAAAAGAGCGTTCCGTTTTAAAGCTGTCTCTTAATGTTTTTCTTACTAATTTATCTTTATGTAATTTTCATTGTTGTGTGTGTGTGTGTGTGTGTGTGTGTTTGTGTTTTCTTGTTTATATTTTTGTATGTATTTGCTGTTATAAGTGTATGTATTATGTGTTACATACTGTGTTGTCTGTTGTATGTGTCTTGCTCGGGACCCTCTTGTAAACGAGATGCCACATCTCAAGAGGCTATCCCAATAAAGATTTCACACCTTCTACTACTGCTGGACACACACCTGTGCTGCTACTACTGGACACATGTAGCCAGTGGCGGTCCGCACCGCACACGGGTCTCGAACCCGCCACCCCGCAAGCTACAAACTCCCGGCGTGGGAATGGAACGCTCTAACCAACTGAGCTAAAGCCCGAGCTTCTAACTCAGCGTGTTAGAAGCGCCCATGGAATTGGGTGATGAGGATTTACACACTACCACTGAGCTAGCTGCGCTAGCTGGCCTCCGTTACACTCATCCTCCAAATCCTCACTCCCATCCGGGTCACGGCACCAATGTAGCCAGTGGCGGTCCACACCGCACACGGGTCTCGAACCCGCTTGGACACACACCTATGCTGCTACTGTTGGACACACACCTGTGTTAGTACTGCTGGACACACACCTGTGCTGCTACTGCTGGACACACACCTGTGCTACTACTGCTGGACACACACCTGTGCTACTGCTGCTGGACACACACCTGTGCTGCTACTGCTGGACACACACCTGTGCTGCTGCTACTGCTGGACACACACCTGTGCTGCTGCTACTGCTGGACACACACCTGTGCTACTGGACACACACCTGTGCTGCTGCTACTGCTGGACACACACCTGTGCTGCTACTGCTGGACACACACCTGTGCTGCTGCACTGACACACACTGTGCTGCTACTACTGCTGGACACACACCATGTGCTGCTACTACTGCTGGACACACACCTGTGCTGCTACTGCTGGACACACACCTGTGCTGCTACTGCTGGACACACACCTGTGCTACCACTGCTGGACACACACCTGTGCTGCTGCTACTGCTGGACACACACCTGTGCTACTACTGCTGGACACACACCTGTGCTGCTACTGCTGGACACACACCTGTGCTGCTGCTACTGCTGGACACACACCTGTGCTGCTACTACTGCTGGACACACACCTGTGCTACTACTGTTGGACACACACCTGTGCTACTGGACACACACCTGTGCTACTACACACACACCTGTGCTACTACACACACACACACACACACACACTCCTGGACTGGCCTCTATAGATACACACACACTCCTGCACTGTCTCTCAGATACACACACATGTCCCCTGTTCTTGCCTCCTACTGGCTCCCTGTCAAAAGCCAAATCAATTTTCAAATTCTCCTCCTGACCTATGAAGCACCCACAAACACACACACGGTGTAGATGCTCACACACACACACACACACACACACACACACACACACACACACACACACACACACACACACACACACAATCTATCTGGTGTAGATACACACACACACACACACACACACACACACACAGATCTATCTGTTGTAGATACACACACACACACACACATGCTATCTGATGTAGATGCAGTTTTGCTTACACACAGGCAATGGAGGTTCTATTTAAATTATTTATTTAATGGAATGCCATAACGCAACGACCCTTCATGGCTGTTGGTTTAAAACCTTTCTTTGTAAAGAAGTGGATCGGGCGTGCTGTGAAAAGGATTCTATTTGAGTGGATCGCACTGTGTGATTCAGTCGGAGTGTTCTGATCCGTGAATAGGATTCTATTTGAGTGGATTGGGCTGTGTGATCCAGTCGGAGTGTTCTGATCCGTGAATAGGGTTCTATTTGAGTGGATTGGGCTGTGCGATCCAGTCGGAGTGTTCTGATCCGTGAATAGGGTTCTATGTTTAGCAGACAGGAAGGGCTCTGAAGGAGTGAGTTTCAACAAAGGGAGACATGAATGATGTGCTGCCATCAAAGACGAGTCTCCAACTTCATTCGTTTATTCCCACATAAACATGTTGCACTACAACACTCACTCACTCTGCACACACACACACATACGCACACACTCACACTCATACACACTCACTCTGCGTCACTTTTGTGGGTTTCAACACGTTAGAATTCATTTAGAAAGGATGACGCCAGAAGGATACAGTATGTGCTCCGTGATGGTGGTTGCTCAAATTCACACTCACAGCACAATCTGCCAAATTTCCAAGATGTAGCATGCAAATATTTATACATTCATTTGGCTAAATGCAGTGAAAACCAGATGTTTTGATAAATACAGTCAGAATATTCAGGGTTATGGCAAAAGTTTTGGACAACTAATTTGTGCACTTGACCTCCGAAGACAAATCAAACACAGAACAAGCTTGAAGGAAGCTGGATCCAAACAACGGGATAATCCAAAAAACAGACCTATTTGTTTTGAATGAATATATGAGGAGACATGTATTTTCATGAAGCATTCACTATAAACTTCCTCAGGATACAAGCCTGGCCATTGACTCACTACATAATTCTGTTCAATTTTCATCTCGATCCCAGCAGTACTCCTGCATCTCGGCCACCGGCCTCGTTCGCATCAGATGCATCCTGTCTTTAAGAACGCAGCGTTAAAATAGGATAGACTATCAGTCAAGGGCTGTTCTAATCTATTTGAAATTAAACATCTTCAGCAAGCAATCGTTTCACAGTTGCTGAAATTCTAGACCCTAGTATGAAGAGAAAGATAGACAGAGGGGCTGGCAGGTTAACTGGATATAACTGATTCAACTCAACTTTATTGTCCACAGAGGGCAATTGGTTGTGCAGCAAGACATCAAATACAACACAGGACAGGAAAAACAAACCATGGAGTGAAGAATGCAAGCAGACATACTATCAGTTCAAGAGCATAACAGTAATCTACATTAGTTGTTTTAAAAAAAACATGAGAGAAAGAAAATAAATACACATTAGGAACTTCTTAAAATACCACAAGATCATCAAAGACCACTCAAGTGCATGGAGTCTATGGAGGAGTTGAAGATCTGTGTTTAGAAATTAAATGTCTCTAGGGAAAAATGAGAATCTGAATCTATTGGTCTTTGCTAGAGGGAATCTGAAACGTGTGCCAGAGGGAAGGAACTGGAACTCATGGAAGAGTACAGAGGGTGGGCACTGACTCACTGAATTAGTGTAGTAGTAAAAAGGTGAACTCTTAATTTGAACACACTATAGCTGGAAATACACAAGGACTTTTATTTTGATAGAGGTTCGGAAAATGGTGGGTGAGAGTGAGCAGCCTCCTGATGTTATATACTGGAGAAGAGTTAAATAAATCTTCTAAAGTTCTACATACATCTGAGCTCTGTGCAGTTTCTAGAACCCACTTTTACATAAGCTTTTTTCAGAGTGCATGTCCTGTATAGATCTGTAAGGCTATACTGTATAATGTAGTCTGGCCACGATGGATAGATCCTTTGGGTGGAATCTTTCAAACTGCCTCCGCATGAAATAGGATAGTGCTACAACTAGAGCCATAGAAAGTGTTTTGTATGGCTCTAGCTACGACCAATCAGAGCAACGAACAAGCTGATCCAAACCCAGGACTCGTCATAAGAGGCCACACAGCTTAGGTGTTTTAGTTCAGGTGATATAGGTTTAGAGTCACCATAATAAGTGGGCACTGCCCGCCCCAGCCTTTGTGCATGACACCCCCCATCTCCATAGCAACCTTACGTGAATATGTGCATCCCAGATGCACATCCAATATCAGGTGCTCACCCCAAATGTACATCCAATATCAGGTGCTCCAATCATTGCTGTCCTGTGCATCCAAAAAAGTCTGGAAGTTTGTAAGTTTGTAAGTTTTTTGCTTTAAAAGAAGTGAAGTGTTGGGACTGTTCCTCCGCAGTGGAAGTGCTTTAGTGGGATGGGATGGAGCACATCTGTTCTGACAGCCATGACATGCAGGCTAATGAAGCTCCTGGACTGCATTCACCCCATCCGGATGTTTGTTTATCAAATGCTGCTGTGTGTCTCTAAAATATGCATGCAACTTCCCCCTCCACAGAAGTTTAAAATAACATTTCATTATATCTTTGGACGTGTGTTTTGGGCCATGACTCACCCATGCATACACACAGGGGAATGGCATCCAGACGCGCCTCTGAACAGAGATTCATTTTGCCTTTAGAACCACAGGGCCACTCAATATTCAGAACAATTAATTTTGCCTTTAGAACCACAGGGCCACTCAATACTCAGAACAGAGATTAATTTTGCCTTTAGAACCATAGGGGCACTCAAGCACTCGCACCTTCAAGTGCTGTTAGTTAAATCACCACTGACTCTCTTTAAAATGCCTTTGTCAAGCTCATGTCACTCATGCCATGTGGGAACAGGTGGTCCACTATCGGCCGAGGAAAGCCTTTGTGTAGGACTATCGGCCGAGGGAAACCCTTTGTGTGGGACTATCGGCCAAAGGAAACCCTTTGTGTGGGACTGTCGGCTGAGGAAAGACTCCGTCTGGGACTATCGGCTGGGGAAAGCCTCTGTCTATCTGGCATTGCCTTTCTGGCGAGCCATAACGGTGGAGTTTAGCAATAGCAGTGGTAGGGACATCGTGCCTTTGTTCACACACACACACACACATACACACACACACACACACACACACACACACACACACACACACAGCGTGCTTTTGTTTGCAGATGAAATGTAGCCACTGCAGAGGCTGCAGGTGATCAAACACTCACTCACTGACTGATGAAGAGCAAACACTGTCCTCCGTCCTTAGTGGAGGACTGAGGCCTTCTCTCTTCTGCCACTGGCCTGCACACACACACACACACACACACACACACACACACACACACACACACACACACACACACACACACACACACACACACACGTGAGACAATTACAAGTGAACTGAATGCAGAATACAGACTGACAAATGCTGAAACTTGGCAGAGGCCATGAAGTCTGTGGCTTAGTGGCCCCTCACCTTTGCTGTGATGCTCTTTTAAAGGAATAGTCCACATTGTCATGAAATGCATGCATTTTCCCTGTAGTGACCCCAATTTTAGCTTTATTTTAGATGTGCCTTTGCTAAGCTAAAGGTAAAATTGTGCTTGCCAGACAAGGAAAACGCATGCACTGAGACCAAAATGCTTTTACCCACATATGTACTGTAACTCCAGGTAAGAGGACGAATAACCAATTTTCATAAAGAGGTGGAATATTACTTTAAACATGCATCTGAAAATGGTAATGGATACGCATATGCAAGTTGCAACATGAGGTTTAGCTTCATACCCAATCAAAGAGCAGCCATCATATTGTGCTATAGTGTAGGGAAGCACTGAATCACCATTAGACAATCTAACCTAAGGCCATTTCAGGTTCCTCCAAGCCAAGTCTCTTGGTGTTCTTAAAGGAATAGTCCACCCTTTTATGAAATGTGGCTATTATATTCACTCCTATTACTCCTTTCCTGGTGTTACAGGGGTAAAAGCATTTTGATGTCAGTACATGCATTTTCCTAGTCTGGCATTCTCAATTTTAGCTCTTTTTTTTAAGCTTTAGCTTAGCATAGGTGCTGGAATGTAAAGTAGCCAGATAACAACTCTTTGGCAACTTTACATTCCAGTACCTATGCTAAGCTAAAGCTAAAATTGGGGTTGTCAGACTAGGAAAACACAAGCACTGAGACCAATAAGCTTTTACCCACATATGTAACTCTAGGTAAGACCATGAATAACCGAATTTCATAAAAAGGTGAACTATTCCTTTAAGCCACTCCTCGTCTGCAGCAGAGGCACACAAGGCCTGGCTGGTAGGCTAGTGATTCTTACCATCTGCACATAAAGGGTTTGCACAATATGACAGCTGGAGTCTGCTGGCAATTCATTAAGTAGTCAAGTAGTCATATACAAAGCAATTCCCAAGAACTGTTACCTACATAGAAGTTCTTGATAAAGTGGATCTCGTTTAGTTGTCAGAGTTTGTAAAATTAAAGATGTGGACACCCTTAGAAACAGCCATATCATGTCCAAGATCTCTCTGGACACTGTGTGTGTGTGCACTTGGTCAGTTTCATAACCAGAGTCCAGCGGATCCTCTTCTAAAACACATCAACATACTCAGCAGTACACATCAGAAAATATACAGCACACTACCAAGGTTTTAAATATATAACACAATTTAAAAATTCTTCATCCCCAGAGCTATTGGACTGTAGGCCTACAGCACCTCACTGAAGTGGGGAAGGGGGGTGTAGGAAATTCAAGGACCAGGGTATAGGATAGCCCACTCATGGACTACTTTTACTGTAAATTGGACTTTTATTTATTTATTATTATATTTCTAAACCAGAAGCTCCCTTTTATGTCCATTGACTCAGATATGTGGCCATATGCTTTAATATCTTTTATGTCCACCTATGTGTTGTGTTTGTACTAATACTGAGCTACTGGAGACCTGAATTTCCCTCTGGGATTATTAAAGTTTCTATCTATCTATCTATCTATCTATCTATCTATCTATAAGTATTAACATATTTTAAAATAGCATGTGTAATGCATTTTGCACATGGTCCAGTGTAATGATGAGACCAGTAGAAGTCTATAGTGGACCCAAAATAGAATATAAAATAATAGCCTCCAATAATATTAGCCTTTATTTTTTGTATGTTTGTTTGTCTACACAGTGGATTGCTGTCTCTGTCTTGAACTATTGTTATTTAGTTTGTTATTTATTGTTTGGCTCCCAAACGTTAGGCCAACTTAACTGCCATGTAGGCCTACCCCCGTGCCAATAGATGTCCTGCTTTAAGTGATGGGGGCATTCTCTTCAGTCCCCATCATGTCTCTCAACTAGGCCTTTCCCCATCTCTGACAACCCTGATGTGGCCGATTGAGGATTCCCTTCGTCATCAATGCAGTGCTCTGCAACCAAACTTGTTATTTGGCTTCTTCTGTTCCGCCCAAGACGATCGGTGTGTGAAGCATCATTGAATACCACAGTTGCATTTTTGGTGCAAAAATAAACTGAATATGAGGGCATAATTTCTATTTATTAAAGTTCAAAGTTGTGTCGTCCATGTCCCGGAAATAATTCTCGCATCGGATTGGTTTGCATCCACATCTGTCAACGCTGAACCAGCAGGTCAGGTTGCAGTCAAACATTTTCCACGTCAGTAGGTTCACAAGCAGAGTCGTCAGCCTCAGGTTGATAGCCGGTTAACGACAGAAAGCTACATTGACAAATCCTCCCAGTAGGTTGTGAAATACCAAGCTAAGGCATGGATTTCATTTGTGCAGATGTTTAAAATGTAAACGCTCAAATAACGGTAATGTTTAAAGAGCCTCACATCAATATTGTTGTTAGTGAAAGTTTTGTTTTTGGTCAGTAGTAGCTAGCTAATCAGTTGAAAATCTGCAGAACGCCATCTTGGATTCGCACCCGAACAGGTAGGGTATCTGGCCATCAAGAGAGAAGAGTATACATTGTGTTACATGTTACATTTTCTCATATATAGTCTTATTGTTGCCTGTCACTTAGAAGAAAACATGAACTGATGTGAAAGACAAACTGAAAGCACCTCAGTGGAATAGGCGAAGGCTGCTTGGACTCACTAGCTAGCTAGCTAGCTTATTAGCAGAGAACCTATGGAATCCTATGTGCTTCCCAAGCTAACGTTAGCCCGAGAGTTGAAGATGGCTAACGTTAGACCAGTTTGACAGTTGTCAAGTCTCGACCAAGGAGATAATACTGGGCTTTTATATTATATGACAAGTCTATTATAACAAACCACCCCTACGTCTACGATTTGTGGAGCTTTGCTTAGAGTCAGAAACATGAAAATTGAACTTGTTTGATTGATGTTAAATGGCCTGTCAGAATACGAATAACATTAGCCGCTACAGTGTCTCGCTAACGTTAATTATGGATGTGGATTATTACTAGAAGTGGGGGGCCAACTTGAAATGGCGTTTCCACGCCTGGTTCGATGTTTTGATGTGTTGTCGATGTCTGCAACACGTCCACCAATGCACAATTTGAGGTTAGCTAACTGTAGCTGCATACAGCGCCTAGCATTCAGCAGTTACAGATGTAGCTAACCTTAGCAGGCAAGCTAACAAGAATTAGCTCCATAGTCACTGCAATTATGATACGTGGCTTGACATTACGTCTTATTTCGAGGCCAGGCCCATGCCGACTTGCGAGACGCCGAGAAAAACAACAGGCTCGATTGATTGATTGAATTAGTTCATTAGAATTAGGTCTATGGAAGGTAGCAATGCGTTGGACAAATGTAATGCGTGTCCAATAAGGGTCTTATTTACCACAACAACTTGTTCTGTGGTCCGTGTGTTTGTTTTCATACAACCAGTTTGTCAACATTTCTAGTTCACTATGGATAGCAGTAATATGCTAGTCTCTTGGAAACAAGGACATTCACTCAAAATTCGTTGGCCTTAATAATGGCATTTCTCACGGGTTGTCCACTTGGATGTTTGCCTCTGAGATTAAGATGATTAGGAAGTCTATGTTCTATTATGATTGATGTGGGGCTGTTAGGCTAGAATTCAGCGTACAACCATAGGGAATTGGAAGACATACTGTAGCAACATGTTGTATGACAAACATGGCCCCTCCTCCCCCAAATGTTGTGTAATTTTTATTGTGTGTATTTTGCATGTGAAGGCAACCCTTTGTTCTCCCTGGGTGAAGATGAGTGGCGGACTAAACCTTCATTGGAAAACAAGATGCATTTGTAGCGCACTGGCTTTACCACATTATGTTTTACACCAGGTTGAACTGGCTGAATCACAAAGGGGCAGATGAACATGTTTGGCCCCCGGTGATATATTCGGCTGTGGTAGTTTCTGTTGTGGCTAATCGTGTGTGTGTGTGTGTGTGTGTGTGTGTGTGTGTGTGCGCGCGCACGTTGATGTGTTTGGCTGTGGTGGCAGGGTCTGTTGTGGCTGAAGATGCTAGGCTACTTGTTCACCATGCAAGAAAAGTGGATATGTTTTCAGCTCTTTGCTGGAGGCAGTTCCAGTTTATGTACAGTATCCCATATGAAGTTTGTGCCAGTGTGGTCCCCTAGAGCAGATAGCCACTGACACACACACACACACGCACACACACACACACACACACACACACACGCACACACACACTACAGCAGATAGCCAATGACGCACACACACACACACACATGTGATTAGTGCCAGTGTGTGGTACCCTAAAGCAGATAGCAGACACTGGGATACAACAGGAATAAGTCCATACTATTCAACCTTATCTGTAATGATGGGAACAGCAGGAACAGAATGAAATAAAAAACATATCACAGTCATGGAAAGACAGGATTCATGTTTAGCACAAACATAAAGGCATAAATGTCATAAGGCTATGAAAAATTATTCCAAGTCCTTCAATGAAGACGCCTTCCTCTGCTGGCCAGATGTGTGTGTGTGTGTGTGTGTGTGTGTGTGTGTGTGTGAGCCTCGCAAGTCTGCTGCAAAGCCACAGAGACTAATGAATTTAGATTCACCTAGTGGGATGCTGGCCTTCCACACCTTAGGGTGGGCCGAGACCATGACAAAACCACTCACAAACACTATTACAGCCATAGTATTGTTGATTAACTGCAGGGAGAGACTGGACTTTGATGCAAAGATAAGATTTGACCAGGTCTTATCTGTGTAGTAGCAATCCATTTGAACCTAAATCAAGCAGATCGTTGATTGGAGGTTGCTTCAGGTTTTCTGTGTGGGTCGATTGTTTTCCAAATTGTCTGAGTTGGATGTCTTGCTGAAAATAATGATTGATAACACATATCATCACTGCAAAATTTTACGAAATATCACATATTTCGCTGTGATTTGTGTCAGCATATCAGTGAACACTACAGGCCACTCTGTGAGTTTCACACCTTTGTAAACAAATGTTTAATGCATCTTAGCAAGGATTTTTAGTCTGCACCTAAGCTGCCGTTGTGGAGGTGGTGGGGTTCGGGGAGGGGTGCTCCACCAACAACCGAACAAAAGCATTTGTGAGAATTTCAATCTTAAGCATTGTATTTCATTGTAAATGACCCGAAAACAAGGCTAAATGTCATAAACCGAACTTATGGTTTAAAAGTAGAAACGCTGAATCCCTGTTTGCTTGGCTTTATGTGTGTGTGGCTACGGTACGCTAAGCCTACAAGCTCAGATGTCCCTGTGCTGTTCTAGTGGACTGTGTGTGTGTGTGTGTGTGTGTGTGTGTGTGTGTGTGTGTGTTTGGGTGACCACTGTAACATGGAGACTCAGTTGAGTCTTAAGCCTTTTCCTCACACCTATCAGAAAGGGCCCTATGCCACTGCCTCTCTGTAAAGAAACATTCCCTGTTTGAAGAGTTTGAAACCATCATAAAGCTCATTTATCCCTCACAGCTTTATATTGACTGGCCAAGCCGGGGCAGTTCACACCTGGGCCTCCGCGGAGATGGAGGCAACCAATGTGCTCTTGTCCCTAGCTTCCAGGGGGCGTGTGTGTGTGTGTGTGTGTGTGTGTGTGTGTGTGTGTGTGTGTGTGTGTGTGTGTGTGTGTGTGTGTGATCTACACTCAGAGAGTTACTGTGCCTCCTCCCATCCCTAGCTCAGTCCAGGTTAAACCCCTGGTTGCCAGATCCATGCCCAAATATATGCTGAAATATTAAGTAGGGGGGTTGCGCTGACCCTGCTGTTTGGCCATGCTGATTGCTGTGGAGCACTAGCGATCGCTAGGCTAACCTGCACTGCTAAGCTGATTTGGTTGCCAGATTAAGCGGCACCTCTGACTTCCTCCTGTCTAGGTAGATGTTTGAGATTTGGACTGATCCCTCCAGCCTCCCGGGGAAAAGGGGGATTTTTCCTCTTCTCCCTGTTAAGTGTGGAATTTCCATTTCCAAAGCCTTTCTTTGTCCAATAGCCACCAGGCGAGGCGTTTACATTTCCATTTTCATTAGGTTTTATCATCCTGTTCTTTCTTTCTGTCTGCGTGCCTGTCTTGTGTGTGTGTCTGTCTATCTGCCTGTCTGTCTGTCTGTCTGTCTGCCTGGCTGCCTGCCTCCATGGAGCCCTCCGTAAACCGGTTCTGACAGCATTGCGGAGCACTTTCGAATTCGACTCGTTCGCAACTAACCTAGTACAGTAACCTGTGGAATCAACAATGGATGTCAATGGACGGCTCCGACAAAATAGACTTCAGTCGTAATTCACAATCGACGGCACTGGTGTGTGTGTTGCTTTGAAAACAATGGAATAGGATGTTGGTAGCGGATTGCAGGAGTCAGTTTCCCAACAGCGTCGTTGCAAACTAACGTAGCAACTTCCGTGGTTGGAACGACGGTTGTCCGGCATTTATGTTACCCAAAGCTGTCGCTAAGACTACAGTCTTTACAACTACAGTCGCTGGAACTTAGTCGTTACAACCACAGTAGTTTCACTGTCGTTAGTGTTTAGAATCGTTCCCCAACGGCGTCGGATGACCTTACCATCGGATGTGGGACTGTAGTTGCAGCGACAGGTGTATAGCTGTCGTCAAGCCTCTTCCTCGTCTGTTTGGGTCTTAAAACTGTCAAATTGAGCATCATTTGATGCATTACCCCCACCTACAGGATTAACTAATTCCCACTTCAACTTCACCATGTGGTAAGATGCTGTTTGAAACACAAATGCTCCAGTTATCCATAGAAGTTTCAAAGAACAAACAAAGATAACTTACAACACGTCACCAACCATCACGAGTAGGCTACAGCATGTCAAATATATATAAAAAACAGACAACTTCGTTCCCGCCTGGATTCGAACCGGAGATTTGACAAAACACCAATCTGCTGTCACAGGTGTGCTTGGCCTTAACCCTCATCACCACAATTCCTGATAATAGGGGTGAGGCACAACTCGTAGTTGACTACCAAAAGAAGTACGTTTTTAACTTTTTTTTTGTTTTGTATGGAGACTCATTAAATAACGTGGTTATCATCAAATAGCCCATACAAATTGAAACACTGTCATGTCGGGGAATATTATCTACCACTACCACTAAGTTTATCATTGTGTAGTTTATTTATCAACACTAGCGATTTTATGAGCTTAGTGATGCTACAACTTTAGCCATGCTATGTTGACATGCTTTTTGCAACGAGTGCTTCCGAATTCTCCCCGAACGCTGCCGAAACATCTGGGAACGATGTAGTTGGAACAATGTAAGTTGTAACCAATGTCGTCAGGACTAACATGTTACGACAGAATTTCAAGCGCGTTGGGAATTGGTTGTTGTTTGCCATCTTTATCGTTAGTAACTGCGTCGGACAACGGTGGTTAGCTAGCATCCGTCGGGAAACGGAGTCCAGAGCATTTTGTCGGAGCTACTGTGCGGACAGGTTAAAGTGTGTTTTGTCTGTCTGCCTGTCTGCCTGTCTGTTTGCCTGCCTCCATTAAGCATGTGTTTTGCCTGTCTGTCTGTGTGTCTGGCTGGCTATTAAGTGTGTGTGTGTGTGTGTGTGTGTGTGTGTGTGTGTGTGTGTGTGTGTGTCCCGGTCCACCCATGCTCTCCTGTCTCTCGTCTCTTCCAAAGGGCACCATGGTGGACAAGCATATCTACATCGTTCAGGGGGAGATCGCCACTGTGGTGGGGGCCATCAAGAGGAACTCCAGGACCACACATACTCCTCTGGTACGGACACACAGTCGGACTGACACACACACAAGCGCACACACTTACACTCCCCTGGTACGGACATACAGTCTGATTAACACACACACACACACACACACACACACACTCCTCTGGTATGGAAACACAGTCTGACTAACACACACACACACACACACACACACACACACACACACACACACACACACACACACACACACACCACTCCTCTGGTATGGACACACAGTCTGATTAACACACACACACTCCCCTGGTATGGACATACAGTATGATTTAGACACACACACACACACACACACACACACACACCACTCCTCTGGTATGGACACACAGTCTGATTAACACACACACACTCCCCTGGTATGGACATACAGTATGATTTAGACACACACACACACACACACACACACTCCCCTGGTACGGACACACACAGTCTGATTGAGTCTGCAGGATATTATCCAGGGCTGTGCATCCCAGACCAATCCAACATGGCCCCTGTAGGCCCACAGAGTTTGCTGGGAAACAGAACTGACCCTAGAAGGAGGTTCAGACTGGGGAGGGGTGTCGAACTGGTCTACCAAAACCCAGTGACCCAGTGCTTGTTTTAAGGAAACTGTATACTCCCGTGCACAGGGCTTTGCTCACGCGTGCACCACAACAATCAGGTACACTTTTCCCCCAGCTGTTTAGATGCACATCGAGGTCCTGCGGCCGACGGTAGTAACACAGTTCAGTTTCTGAACTTCAACCCTCACTAGCAAACTATTTTCATTCAGTTAACATCCATAACAAACACACACACTCACCAGAAACTCTTGGGACACATCCAGCTCACTCCACGAATTAATATTAGTAAACAGTTTTACTGACTCGCGGGAGTGAGTGTGTGGTGCCGCGCGCGGTTATAAAATGAAGAAGGTCTGCGCATACATGCGCGAGTCGCAAAGATGACGCAAATCTCGTCACGCGCTTTGTGCATGGGAGTATACCAGGCCCATTAGTAATAGTCTTGATCTTCCAGTATAGTGTTTGTTCTAGGAATTTCCTTGATCTTCCAGTAGCACAACGTGTAGTGCTTGTTTTAGTAATAGGCATTATGTTCCTGTGGGCCAATTGTATATTGTTTGTTTTACTAATAGTCTATCTACTGTACCTCTTGCCCATTGTATATTTCTTGTTTTACTAATAGTCTTTGTCTTTGTGCAGGACGAAGAACAGGATCCTCTTCTCAACAGCTTCAGTCACCTAAAAGAAGTCCTGAACGGCATTAAAGGTAGGCATCTTCCACCAGACCTTAGATAGGCTATACTGTACAGCAACATAACTTCCTGTAGTCCTGAACAACATCAAAGGTAGGCATTCTCCACCAGAGCTTACCTGTGCAGCAGCATAACTGCAACATAACTTTTTAAGTACCGGTAGATGCACTTTCACTGTTTGAAGTTCTAGAATGTCCATGTTCTATGGACATACAGTGTTCCATATCCAATCCCTAGTCAGATTACCACGGTAAGTTCTACATAAGAAGACGGGATGCCAGGAGAGGTAAGTCCCGCCTATTGTAGACAGGATTAGGGACACCTCAGATGACCCAACGTCTATTTTACATACATAGGCTTGTTGCTATTCGTCAGATCACTCGCATATGGAGTGAGTGACCCACCTACCCAGGCAGGGCTGAATGGTCATTGTGCTCCCGATGTCTCTCACTCTTTATGTCTTCAACTGATGCTTTTGCTACGGGGGCTTTTACCAACCATCACTTTGGTCAAATATATATATATATATTTTTTTTTTAACTATTGAGAGTTTGCAGTAAGCCTGCCATCATTTTGAATTGATTCTGCTAAAGCATTGGGGGGAAAAAGACTACAAACACTTGGGCTCACCATTAATAAGGAATAATTATTTCAGCCCCCTCAGAGTTTTCATGTCTATGTTTGCACTTAATGAGTCTAGTAGACTGTGTCTGAGTGAGGTCCCCCTGTGTGTGTGTGTGTGTGTGTGTGTGTGTGTGTGTGTGTGTGTGTGTCTTAGGCTGGCACAGCCAAGCCCTGTTTGGGCAGCTGCGCTGTAGATTTCCACAGTGGCCAGTGCTGGCCTTTAGGCCCGACTCTCTATGGTCTCCACCGTCTCTGTCTGCGTCCCACAGCGTCTCATCGGGGTCGTCTCATTGGCTCTCGGCACCTGGAGAAGTCCCGCCCACCTGCCCGCCAGCATGGGGCTGTTTGCTGAGCTGCTAGCTAAATGCAGGCTAATTAGCCAGACTGCCAGAGTAAATGTTACAGGCCTGCACACCATGCTAGTGTTCCTCTGCTCCATGGACGGGGGGAGGGGGGGGGGCGAGAGAGAGAGAGAGAGAGAGAGAGAGAGAGATGTTACAGGCCTGCACGCCATGCTAGCGTTCCTCTGCTCCACTGGGGATGGAGATGGAGGGGGGAGAGGAGAGAGCGGAGGTGGGGATGGAGATGGAGGGGGAGAGAGAGAGGATTCCCCCACTCCTATACTCAGCTCCAGCTCCTGCTGTAGCTCCACGGGGCTCGGAGGAAGAGGAGCTGCACATCTTTAGTTGTGGGAGTCGATGCTAAGAGCTTAGCTGAGCCTGTAGATGATTGGGCTGCACACACACACACCGCACCCTAATCAAGACTAAATGTGTCCAATATTAAAGCTCTGCTTTCCAGCGGACAACACAGAGGATATATACCTATCCACACATAAACACACACACATACACACATACTAGGTATTGGGTGGTTGAAACAACCCGGCGGGTATTGGGTGGTTGAAACAACCCGCCGGGTATTGTGTGGTTGAAACGACCCAGCGGGTATTGGGTTGTGAGAACAGCACTAGAGAGGGGTAGGGGAGTTGGGTATTGGGTTGTGAGAACAGCACTAGAGAGGGGTAGGGGGGTCACTGAACCAAAGACTGGGATGTGCTGTCACAACTGGAGACCCCCCCCCCCCTTTTTTCTTTCTCTCTGCGTTCCTCTTTCTCTCTCTCTCTCCCTCCCTCTCTTTCTCTCTCTCTCCCCCTCTTTTTCCCCCACCCCTTTTTCCATCTCTCCCTTTTTTTCTCCTCTATTCCTCTACAGCAAAAAGGCAGTGCTGTAGTGTGTGTGTGTGTGTGTGTGTGTGTGTGTGTGTGTGTGTGTGTGTGTGTATATACATGTCTGAGAGATGGACAGGCGCGTCTGGTTGAGGGAAATGCAAGGGTTCCGCTGCACTTTTCCATCTGCATCTGGTGCTCCACACACACACACACACACACACACACACACACACACACACACACACACACACACACACACACACACACACACACATTCACACATACACACACACCTCCCTACACACACCTCCCCAGAGTACCAAAGGCCTTGTTAGTGTTTCGCTTGTGTGTGTGTGTACCTATGTGCACTCATGTGTACTCACAGGTTTTCTGTTCCTGTCCTCAGAGGTGGCAGCTTGTTTGCTTTGATACTGCTGTTTGTTTGTTTGTTTGTTTGTGTGTGTGTTGCTGCTACTCACCTGAGTGGGCGGGGGAGTTGGCAGAAAGGAATGTTTTCATATCTCTGGACTGCTGAAATCCAACTGCTAGAAACTCAGTGCAGATATTAATCCAGTGATTTGAATTATTAGCATATTTTTTAAAAGTAATTATAAAGCAGGAAATTTGTGTGTGTGTGTATCTGTTGGGTTTGCTGTCTGTGGGCATAGGAATTGGTGACATATAAGATTTATCATATCTCAGTATGAAATGTGTGTGTGTGTGTGTGTGTTTGTGTGTGTGTGTTGGGTTGCATCTGAAGTGGTAGGAGGTGAGACCTGTGTGTGTGTGTGTGTGTGTGTGTGTGTGTGTGGGGCTGTGTCTCCTGTGTGCAGTGAGGGGCTCAGTAGGGTAAGCTGGGTCAGGCCTCTGTGATGGGCTATGTAGGCTGCTGGATGAGAGATGAGACGCTCATTACTACCCTGCCCTAGTGGACACACACACACACACACACACACATATCCACTACAGCACTGCCTTCTTTCACAAACACTTACACACACCCTAGTGATGAATGCTTACTAAGTCCCCTAACTGCCGCGGTCCTCTTTAATACCCTGCCCTCGTGATGAATGCTTATGAACTCCCACAGTCCTGGCTGCCTAACTGCCCTAGTCATCTTTGCCTTCATGATGAATGCTTACTTACTAGCCTGGGTCGCGTGGCTGCCTAAATTGCAACCCCATATCTAGTGCATGCTTCTCCTTGCCCTGCTGAGCCTTGCCCTGTAGTTTAGCAAGCTAGCTAAGGTGGTTCACCGCCCCTGCCTTTAGGGCAGAACACTGGCTCACTGACCTCATCCTCAGTGCAGTGAGCTGGCTAAAGGCCAATTTACACCGTCGCGCACAATGAGCGCGCGCGGCCCAATTACGTCAAAATGACGTGGAAACCTGTCACTTGAGCCGAAATTTGAGTGAGCGTCACGAGGTCGTGCACACGACAGATTTTGTAACTTGCCGCATGCCAGCCCAACGCGCCACTCAGCTGGGCCATTCATAACAGTAGGCAACTACACCTAGATGCATGAGAGCATATTAACTCTCTTCTACCAGGAAGCATTTGTCACCCTGCTATCTGACACATAACTATATCTTCAACTAATACATGAACATCTTAAACCATGGATGAAACATTTTTAAAACTTGATTGTTAAGCTAAATTTAGCCCAGTCATCCATCCGTCCTAACATCCCTCACAACGTTTTTACAGACTAACAATACTACCAGGGCTTGAATGCAAACACTCACCAGAAACTTGGAGATACTATCATGTTTATTTAATCCATAAATTTAATCCACAAGTCGGTATAGTCAAACACAAAGCAAGCACAGGCTATCACTCTCTCTCTCACTGCCTGCAAGTTACTGTAGCAGCCTATGTGATCTCGCTGTACAACGCCATCTGCTATCCGGGAGAGCAATGCCAAAATGGCGCTTCTGTCGAATTTTGTCGTGCGGCAGGTATGAAGAGTTTGTGCGAACCTGTGACGTCACCGATGGTGCGCGCACCAGCAGACACGTCAGGTATGTTAGAGGTTTAACAGTGGCTAACTGTTTAGTCATCACTGCAGCTAGGTGGTTAACGGTGGCTAACTGTCTAGTCCTCACTGCAGCTAGCTGGTTAATGGTGGCTAACTGTCTAGTCATCACTGTAGTTAGCTGGCTAACGGTGGCTAGCTGTCTAATGAACACTGCAGCTAGCTGGTTAAAGGTGGCTAACTATCTAGTCATCACTGTAGTTAGCTGGCTAACGGTGGCTAGCTGTCCCATCCTCAATCCAGTGAGTTGGCTAACTGTGACTAACTACCACATCTTCAATGGTGCTAGACAGCTAATGGTTGCTAACTTCCACATCTTCAATGAAGCTAGCTAGCTAACAGTGGCTAACTGTCAAATCTTTAATGAAGGTGGCTACCAGTGGACACTCCCCACTGCGCTGTAAGTGCTGCTCTTGGGGCATCCTCAATCACACACAAATTGTACTGCCTCCTCAAAGACAACTCTCTCCATTCTAAGACACACAGCTAACCAAATTAAT
>JAODXP020000006.1:25660575-25665575 GCA_027497455.2 Sardinella longiceps
CTCCATGTATATGAATGGGGTTTAACTCCCATCCAATCCCTGCTCACATTCCGTTCCATTGCATTCCATTAAATTCCATTGCATTCTAGGTGTTGGCTGAATGTGCCCCTTGTTGCCTATTGTATCAGTGTAGAGATTAGTTCTGACTTTCAAGCATGACATTTTGCATCACCACTGCTCTTTTGAACTGTAATCCTTACAAGTCGCTGCCATTCCACACGTTAAGGAGAGATTTTTAAGGTAACATGTTTGCTAAGCTCTTGAGACAGAGTGATCACTACTGGGTTTTGTCCTTTTCAGTTTGGATGCTAATTTATTCATTTTATAAATGATATTTGCCGAATTTAGAGATTACTTCTCTGCAGCTTATTCAAAAAAATATGGAAACTAGAAAAGCGCTCAGAGACCGCAGACCTCCGCCAAGGCAATGTGGTCACAGACACAATATAAATTCTAGATCATGTTCTGGATCACCAATCGCCACCGAAATCAAATCAGTTCTTGCTTGTCCCAATATACACATTGCCTGAAAATTTCATCCAAATCCATACAGTACTTTTCGAGTTATCCTGCTGACAAACAAAAAAACAAACGGACAAACCAACGCGACCGAAAACATAACCTCCTTGGCAGAGGTAAATATGAGTATTGTATGGTAGATTGTATTCGCGGAGAACTCCAGATATATAGCCTACCCCAGCGGTAGCAAATTGATTTGTTCAACGGGTACATCTAGCCATCAGCCATAGGTTTTACTCAGACATCGGTGGTGTTTAGCCAATCACAATGCTCTATGTGGATAGAGAGTCACTGGGCAGGCTTAGCGTTGTTTGAATCGGCTTGTTGCATGTTATACAGTAATCTCCCGCATATAAGCCGCATTGTGTATAGGCCGCAGGACAGTGTTTTATGCAAGTTAAAAAAAACAAAACCATATTAACAACATATTAACTGCCCCCGTGTTTTAACCTCATAGCGGAAGAAACTTTGCTAAATCAATGTACAAGCCGCAGCTAATAGTCGGGTAAATTACGGTAGTGTGGTTTGCCAGGCTAGTGGACCATTATATCATGATTCGTATGAGTATATAGGTATATTAGGTGCTGTACTTTTTTTTGCTGTACTCATAAATCATATGAGTGTATGATATATGAGTATGTGATGTATGAAGGCCTTTTATATGATGAATGGTATGGAGTCAGGGTCCAAGTGTGCCGTCCAGTCTCTAATCTGCAGTGCTTAAGATCTGAGGGTGTGTGTGTGCGCGTTTGTGTGTGTGCGAGAGAGACTGAGGCCAATGGGCTTGACTGGCCACTCTGACACAGGGACGCAGAATGGGATTTGGCCCTCTGAGAGCCTGTTATTGCCATTATAGAATGGGTGACGTCAGGGCATTCCACTGAACAACTGGCATTGTGTGTGTGTGTGTGTGTGTGTGTGAGAGAGAGTGATTAATGTGCCTCCTCCTCACCTCTATGTGCAGGAGCACAGACACCTCCAGCACTGCTGAGGACTCTAGCCGTAAATCTGCCCACTTAACATCCCTCTAACGGGGGACTGACAGAACAGGCTTAGGCCCTGAAGCTCTGGGTGAGTGTGTGTGTGTGTGTGTGTGTGTGTGTGTGTGTGTGTGTGTGAGGGGGTGACATGTGTTGCCACCCCTCTGCCTAGGATAGAGTGTGATAGAATAGGGTAGAGTCACTCCACAAGCTTGCTCTTTCTATCTTCTTAAAACACACACACACACACACACACACACGCTTACATCAATCAGGGCCCCCTCTGCTTTCTTAGCCATGTCGACGACCACAGAGGGCACAGCCCCTAACCCCCATCTTCCAATCTTCACACACCGCACAGACACAAACACACACACGCACACACAGCTACCACAAACCAAAGTCAGAAACACACACACACACTCAGTCTCTCTCTCTCTCTCTCTCTCTCTCTGTCTCTCTCTCTCTCTCTCTCTCTCTCTCTCTCTCTCTCTCTCTCTCTCTCTCTCTCTCTTACTCTCTCTCTCTCTCTCTCACCACACACACACACACACACACACACACACACACACACACACACACACACACTATGACTTGTGGAGCATGACCACAGAAATAGCCACAGCTCATGAACCTGTTGGGTTGACATAAAGGGCTGCACAAACATAGACAAAATATTTACGCAAACACATGACAATATATTTACTCAAACACATACAATATATTTACCCAAACACATACAATATATTATCCCAATGGATATGAAATATATTTACCCAAACACAACAATATATTTACCCAAACACATGACCATATGTTTACCCAAACTCATGACAATTTATTTACCCAAACATAGACAATAGTTTGCATAGTTTCCTTGGTCGAGGCTATATCACTGAGAGGCTAGTGTAGTTAGCGTAGCCACCCCACAGGAGTGGTTGTGGATTAAGGAAGTCTCTCTCTCTCTCTCTCTCTCTCTCTCTCTCTCTCTCTCTCTCTCTCTCTCTCTCTCTCTCTCTCTCTCTCTCTCTCTCTCTCTCTCTCTCTCTCTCTCTCTCTCTCTCTCTCTCTCTCTCTCTCTCTCTCTCTCTCACACACAGAGCCTGCAGGTCTGTTCTAATCCTCGAGCCCTAGCCCGCAATCATGAGCAAACACTGCAGCCTAATTAACTGCAGCCTGCTGCATGCACAATGACTACACACACATACACAACACACACACACTCACGCACACACACACTGACGGGGAGGAAATTGGACATATTTAAGCACACACAAAAAAACGTAAATGACACACTAAAGTCCAGACCATGCACGCACTCACACACGCACTCACACACTGGTCGATCATATCACACTGTGATGTAAGCTGACCCAGTTTGCAATTTCTGTCAAGCATCATTATGATGCTGTCATGTTCTCATTACCTGTGCAGGTAAGCTGTGTAAGATACCTGGGTATAACAGATCTTACCTGTGCAGGTAAGCTATGTAAGATACCTGGGTATAACAGATCTTACCTGTGCAGGTCAGGTGTGTGAGATACCTGGGGGCTATCAACCTGCTCAAGCTAGTAGCCGCTCAAGCTACTGAGAGGTGTCTGTGAATGTGTGTGTGTGTGTTTGTGTGCTTATGTGTGTGTGTGCGCTGCCAGGATCTGCTGTTAACGTTGTGTTAAGCAGATTCTTATGAGGTGGTAATTGGCACAGTAAGGCCAGATATACAGCCCTGCTCTAGCTTGTCGGTGCTCTGCACAAGGCTAGTGGGCTGCAGCATTGTGTGTGTGTGTGTGTGTGTGTGTGTGTGTGTGTGTGTGTGTGTGTGTGTGTGTGTTTGTGTTTGTCTGCCCTAGCTGGGACAGTCATTCTAAAAACAGAGCAGGAGTGACTGTGACCAACACGTGGTGACATTGTGATATGTGTGTGTGTGCGCGCGCACAGGCGAGGTATGGACAGGTTATTGGAGGAACTGGCTGGTATTTTTCGCATCCAAGGAAAGGAGGCCATATTGATAATATTTGGAGGTGGCAAGTGCTGTCTTTGGACGTGCAAACGAGGGGCCCTTTCTATAATTACCTCGGGGGGTCTCCACATGGCCCTTAAATTTAGCCGACACACACACACACACACACTGCACGCCTGTCGCAACCCCCTCCACCACCCCCCTCTCCCCCCAACGGCTCGCCCTGGGCACGAGGAGGACGAGATGACCCCCGTCCCGGATGTTGGCGCCTCAGGGGCGACATTTTTACACCTTTCCTGTTTTTAAACCTGCAGCACGCCATCAATACTGGATCAGACTCTGATATACTGCTGCCATCAATACTGAATCAGACTGTGATATACTGTAGCATTAATACTGAATCAGACTCTGATATGCTGCTGCCATCAATATTGGATCAGACTGATCTGCTTGGTATAGAGATAGATATATAGTATTTCCCGTGGAAAGTCATACTGTACTATAGAGCTTAGTAGGGCTGGGCGATAAAACGATAGCGATATGAATCGCGATAGACACGTTCTCGATAGCAATAGAAAATGCGCTGGATAGAACTTTCGATAGAATTTTTTTTTTCTCCCGGGCTCCCCTCTGTCCGCATTAACAGGCGCGCTGCGCTGGCTCTACCAGAAAGGGCACGCACTGACTGACTGTTTACTAGTTAGCTGCTGCAACTCTGCTTGCTTTTCATGTAGCCTGAAACTAGTCAAAGATACTTTCAGCTGATTCATGTTCTGATTTAGTAATGCAGGGCAATCGTAATTAATAATTGTGAGTAAATTGTTTGAAAAGTCAGAAAGGCCTGATGAACAACACTGTTCACTGTTGAACTTATAAAGTACGACAGCTGACAGCTAACGGTGCGCATGACGTTACTGGCTGCAGGGACAGATTTGACGATGTTAGCACACAACACTAGCAAGGTAAACATACAACGTCAACAGACAAAGCTCAAACTAGCTAGTATGGTCAGCAACCTACTGAACACATTAAAGCTGAATGATTTTGCAATCCTACCTTAATCAAAATCACTGAAGTAATCCATGTTATCAAGTAGCCTTGTGTGAAGTGAAAGGGATACCAGTGTACCAAAACAAACTTCGTTTTGAAGTCACATTATGCTAACGAGTCTGCTTCAGAACAGTAGCCACATAGGCTACAATGTAAACCATACAAAGCCCCTCTCTGATTGGCCTATTTAATAGAAGAATAACATAACATATTGTAGCGGTCACTACTGAATAAGACAGACTCCCTTGTTTACTAGGGTGAAGTTTAATGTCGGCTGTTGTTGGCCACAGCCACGCCAATACAGAACCATCAAACACACGACTGTCCCCTGTGTATTCCCAGCTCAGAGAGCGCCAAAAACCCCAAAACACACCTAGCACCCCCCAAAACCACACCCACCTATCCCACAAAAGGCGGTGCTACCCCACACTGGCCCAGTAACAAGGCTCCTTAACATCACATCTTGCATGCCTGAACATGGAACACGCTAC
>JAODXP020000006.1:25670575-25673075 GCA_027497455.2 Sardinella longiceps
TATTGCTGTGTGCAGATACATGCATGCAGATCATGACTTAGAGGGATGCTCAAACTCCAGGCTATTTATTACAGACATCATTTTTATTACTTGTGTGTGTACGTTTAGCTATGTGTTTTAGCAATTCCGTGTGTGTGTGTGTGTGTGTGGGTATGAGGGGTGTTAGCGCTGGCGAATGTCCAGACACACATCAGCAGGAATCAGGGCGCACACATTACATGCCTCATCACTCTCTGTGACACACTGAGCTCACAGTAATGCCTCACACACACACACACACACACACGGTCACATACATCTTCCACCCCTACACACGCATACATACACACAGTCATGCATCATCCACACACACAGACACACACACACACACACACACACACACACACACACACACACACACACACACACACACACACACACACACACACACACACACACACACACTCTGCACAGGGGCACACAATCTGTCTCAATGTCTTGAGAACTTTTTCTGATCAGTCTACACAAACTCGCGTTAGCCATTGCAGGACCAAGTACTGTATGTATCAGAGTCATTTATCAGCCTATGGTAACTCATAACTCATTTGCATAAGTTTAGCAAAATGGCACAAGACGATCTGAGAAGTGAAACCCCCCTTTCTCTCTCTGTCACACACACACACACACACACACACACACACACACGGCCGCAGGCTCTCAGGCTCTCTCTTGATGTGGCGTTGCCCATTATAGCTGGCAGCCCTGGCGTCAGACTGGGGAGCAGTGTGTGTGTGTGTGTGTGTGTGTGTGTGTGTGTGTGAGAGAGCGAGCATGCGGGGGTTAAGGGAGTGGTTGAACAGCTGTCAGTATCTCAATGGCCTTAGACAAACACAAAGAACGGTTCTTAAAGCAAGTCTGTGCCCTACATTAGAACTCTGAGGTGACCTACGATCTGTACTATTCGGGGTCCTTGGTCAGGCGCCTTATAACCTGTACTCTGAAGGGTCCTTGGAAGGTGCCTTGATGAAGGTGCTAGGTGCGCACATGTTTTTGTGTGGGGGGGTAGAGTGTTTGTGTATGTGCGTGTTTGTGTCTGTGGGACTATAGGTGTGTGTGTGTGTGTGTGTGTGTGTGTGTGTGTGTGTAGGTGTGTGTGTGTGTGTGTGTGTGTGTGTCGTGCATGGTGTGTGTGTGTGTCTGGGACAATAGGTGTGTGTGTGTGTGTGTGTGTGTGTTTATCTGGTACTATAGGTGTGTGCGTTCATTTGTGTGTCTGTGGGACTATACTGTAGGTGTGTGTGTGTGTGTGTGTGTGTGTGAACGAGCAACAGTTGGAGAGGGAGCAGGCTGGCCGGAGAAGAGAAGAGAGGAGGAGAGAAGAGAAGTTGTTGACGGGCGTCCTGTCTTAAATAGACCAGGATCAGCGCCGCTCCATTACAAATTTTGCCAAAAGCCCTCTTGCTGACAGGGGAGGGAGTCTGGGGCCTGGGGGGTGGGGGTGGGGACACACAGCTGAAAGTGTGTGTGTGTGTGTGTGTGTGTGTGTGTGTGTGTGTGTGTGTATGTGTGTGGAGGGGGGCATGCTAACAACCAGGGACAACAAGGAGGTGATGAGAGCTGTGAAGGCAAAATAGACCTGCCGATATTTGGCCACTGCCAGCAGCCTGCCCCACTCCTGCACACACACACACACACACACACACACACACACACACACACACACACACACACACACACACACACACACCCTATACAAAATAGATCAGCCGATATTTGGCCACTGCCAGCAGCCTGCTCCAGTAGAGCTCAGCCTCTCCCATTCCTACACACACAGACACACACACACTCACACACACTCTCTTTCTCTCTAAATCTTACACACACTCTTTCACTCACTAACTCACACACACATGCTCTTACTGACACATGTTCACAGCAGACACACTGTGTGTGTGTGTGTTTGTGTGTGTCTGGATTGTTCACATTCACACATGCACATGTCTACATATTTGTGCCTTTGTGTGTCTAAAGGTGAGTGTAATATTACAGCGTGTGTGTGTGTGTGTGTGCATGCACACTTCAGATGCCCCCCCCCCCATCCTAAGGCTCTCCCCCTTGTAAAAGTGTTTATGCATGTGTGTGTGTTATATATGTGTGTAAAGTTATGTATGTATGTGTGTAAAAGTGTGTGTGAGATTCCAGTGGCTTGTGGTAACATAGTCGAGCCGCTTTTCTCTGATACACACACACACACACACACACACACACACACACACACACACACACACACACACACCGTTCACTCTGATACACACACACCAGGTGTGTGTGGCAGTTCCAGGCCTCTAACAGGAAACGGTAGCGCCATGGGTTTCACTGGTGGAGGGGTCCCTTCAAACAAGTGTAAGCATAAACATTTATGTACATGTAAACAAGTAAACATGAGGTGTGTGTGGACAAGTCTTCTGTGTTGTAAATCCATTTGAAGATGCAGCCATTTCATCAGCAGTCGTGTCTTTTT
>JAODXP020000006.1:25685575-25695575 GCA_027497455.2 Sardinella longiceps
GTGTGTGTGTGTGTGTATATGTGACTATGTACCAATCAGGAAACTGCCACAACACTTAGCGTTTTAGCCTTTTTGTTCTTCTCTACAGTATCTCAGTACCCCCCCCCCCCCTTTGTCCACCTCCACCCGTTTCTTCTTTCCTCTTCACACCTGTTTTTCACCTCCTTACATCATCTTCCTCATCTCCCTCTTCGTCCCCTTCTTCCTCCTCCTCCTCTTCCTCCGCCTCCTTTTTAAAGTTATTTTAGGGCTTTTGCCTTCAATTTGATAGGATAGTAGAGAGGGTGACAGGAAATGAGTGGGAGAGAGAGATGGGTGCGGCTCGGGAAATTATCCACTCAAACCCGGGTCGCTGGATTTATGGTTATGACACACCAGCCTGCTGAGCCACGGTGCCCCCAAGTACAGTAAATAGTTTAGCTATAATAATCAATAAGAACAACAGCATACTGGCATGCTCTGGTAAGTGCCTATATTGTTGTCTGCTCTCCTAACACAGCTTGCCTGTCCGTCTCTCTCTCTCTCTCTCTCTCTCTCTCTCTCTCTCTCTCTCTCTCTCTCTCTCTCTCTCTCTCTCTCTCTCTCTCTCTCTCTCTCTCTCTCTCTCTCTCTCTCTCTCTCTCTCTCTGGCCACAGCTGGTCTCTAGGTGCTTGAGGAACAGTAGTTTGCATCCACTGTGCTGCTCCTATGAGGTGTGTGTGTGTGTGTGTGTGTGTGAGGTGGCTACTATGTGCAGAAATGAAAGCCAGATGTTTTTTAAGCACCTGTCTTGACAGCAGACGATTGACTGAAACAAAAGCTTCTCTCCCCAGAGGGCCCATTCAGCCCCAGGAATCTATATTTCCCCTGTATATATGAATGCAAACTATACGGCCTGTCTCCACACACACACACACACACACACACACACTGACACACACACACACACACACATACACACACACACTGACACACACACACACACAGACTAGGGCATCCAACAACAGGCGCAGTGAGTGAGAGGTGGGAGTGTGTTGGTGGACTTGTGGTGGAAAGAGCTGGTTGAAAAGTTTTAATTTCTCCGGGGCTTTCAAATTGCCTGTTTAGGTTGTTGGCTGAGTCGGCCAGTGCCAAGTTGTGCAGCAATGTGGCGTGTGTGTGTGTCTGTGTGTGTGTGAGAGAGAGAAAGAAGGCTGACCCACCCCTCAAGTCCTCAGACGATACATTGTTACATCCTAATTGCCCTCCTTCGACAAGTGCCAATTTTCTTCAAGGCGAGGATGGCTGGAGGAGAAGACTGTCTGTGTGTGTGTGTGTGTGTGTGTGTGTGTGTGTGTGTGTGTGTGTGTGTGTGTGTGTGTGTGTGTGTGTGTGTGTGTAGGGGGGGGGGGGGGGGGTTGTTCGGCAAGCGGACGTGTGTCAAACCTCCCCGATGGACGGATGGATGGATGAGTGTCTTGTGGACCTTTTTTCCTTTCTTTCTGTGTCTGTTTCTTTTTCTTGCGGTGAGATGGGTATTCTCTTTGGATTTCATTTAGTCTGGCTTGGCCTGGCCTTGTTAGCGATGGCCCAGTCCCCTTATTCTATCACTCACACACACACACACACACACACACACACACACACACACACACACACACACACACACACACACACACAGTACAAAGCGTAATTCCAGTATCAAGGGCCTCAGATCAATAATCATCAGTGTTTGGTTTTGTGCTGCTGTGCCGGTTGCAAGGGTGACTGACTTCAACCCCCATACATGCGCACACACACACACACACACACACACACACACACACACACACACACACACACACACACACACACACACACACACGTACACACACACACTCTTCTCTTCCCTCCTCTGGTAGCCAGGTTATTTCCTTTCAAAAGAGCTCATCAGTTGAATCTCAATTGGGCCTCACTTGTTTGTAAATCGTGTGTGTGTGTGTGTGTGTGTGTGTGTGTGTGTGTGAGAGAGGGAGAGAGAGAGAGAGATCTCAGGTGATCTGCCTTGGTGGGATCTTTTGCTGCTTTGTTTCTCTAACAGACGATAGGCTAAAATTTCAATGGTTTGCTGATGCACATAAATACACCAAATTCACAAACACACACAAACACACACACATATGTGCAGTATTGAGTGCACACATACACACACACACATGTGCAGTATTGAGCGCACACACACACTAAAAGGTGGTGTGTTGAGCAAACACACACATACAAAGGTGATGTGTTAAATGGGTGTGGAGCCAAAAGTCTTAAAATGTCTGGAGATCGAGTTTGGCATCAGCAGAATGTGGACAATGTCCGCCGTCATAAATTACACGCATTCACCACATCACACACACACACACACACATGCTCACTCAAACACACATGCTCACTCACTCACAGCTTCACTTGCTCATACAGTATTTATAGTACATTCACACACAGGTACAGATGGATGCCTACACACATAAGAAAACACATACACATACCCCCCCCCACACACACACACACAAAGTTGACCTGTGTGAACAGGACAGGACTTGAATCTTTTATTTCCTGTGTGAATTCACCAGCAGCAATCGCCCAACTGATCTCACCTCCCTGAGAACAAAATAACAGAGAAATATGCCTACACACACACACACACACACACACACACACACACACACCAAAGATGAAACCGTGCAATAAGATGTCTGTATTAAACATGTGTTTTTTGTTAGCAATTTCATTATGTGGGTTCTGCAGCTTTGCAGCTCTGCGATCTCTGCACTCTGTGTGTGTGTGTGTGTGTGTGTGTGTGTGTGTGTGTGTGTGTGTGTGTGTGTGTGTGTGTGTGTGTGTGTACTGTGTGTGTGTACTTGTGTGTGTACTTGTGTGTGTGTGTGTGTGTGTACGTTGTGTGTGTGTGTGTGTGTGTGTGTGTGTGTGTCTGTGTGTGTGCATACGCATTCATGCACTCATATTGCTCTGTGTGTGTGTGTGTGTGTGTGTGTGTGTGTGTGTGTGTGTGTGTGTGTGTGTGTGTGTTTTGGCTTGAGCGGGGCTTTGAGATGAGGCCTGTTCCTGCAGTGGGAGTCTAATCCTGCTTGGCGTTTGATGTGTGCGGCTTGTTTGACTTTGGCCCCCTCACACACACACACACACACACACACACACACACACACTCCTCCTCCTCCTCCTCTCCATCTCTTCTCCCTTCACTGCTAGACTTTTAGTCAGCTGCTACTAGAGATCCCAGTATCCTACAGGGGGTGTACACACACACACACACACACACACACACACACTCACAAACACACTCACGCACACAATGGACTGGAAGTGGCTTCTGTGTCCTGTGTGCTATTCCTGTGTCATGTGATCAAAGGATCTCCTACATGTATTCTCTCTCATTCTAACTCTCTCACTCACTCACTCACTCACTCTCACACACGCACACACACACACTTCAGTAAAATGATGTCAGCCTGTGTCACTTCTTTAGGTGTTCCCATGTGTGTGTGTGTGTGTGTGTGTGTGTGTGTGTGTGTGTGTGTGTGGCAGCAGGTCCCGTAAGAACCCTCAGGCTCGGAGCTCTCGGGACATCCAGCATGCTCAGCCCCCCATTCATTAGCAGCCTACCAGACACACACACCCCTCATTTACACACACATCCCCATTCAGTTACTTGGCCTCAGCTGAGACCTGTCTGTGTCTGTGTCTGTCTGTGTGTGTGTGTCTGTGTCTGTGTGTGCGCACACACACTTGGCATCCAGTCTAACATAAGGCCTAACAGGCCTAATAGCTGGCGCGCACACACACACACACTGCTGAACCCATTGATGCACCCTCACACACACACACATATACACACACACAGAGACACATGTTCGCTAGTGCACCCATAGATGCACCCTCTCACACACACACACACACACACACACACACACACACACACACACACACACGGCTACTGGTCTCCTGTGTAATTGACTCAGGTGAGGCTGGGGGTGTTAGCGGGTCTTAACACTGGTCAATGTCAGTCGGAGGTCAGGAGTGGTGTGTGTGTGTGTGGAGAGATGCTCTGATTGTCTTTCTCATTACCTACTCATCTAGCCCTCACCGTAGCCTGGGATTGACCTCCTGACACCCACACACACACACACACACACACACACACACACACACACACACACACACACACACACACACACACACACACACACACACACACACACACGCTTAGTCTTTACTTAAGAGGCAGACTCCCACTGCAGGAGGGAGAGAGAGGAGAGCTTGTGTTGATGGGCCTGTGTTAAACGACAGCAGACGGATCAATACAGCACAATTGAGTTCTCCAGGCTGTGTGTGTTTGAGCATAAGGGCTGTGTGTGTGTGTGTGTGTGGCTGTGGCTGTGGCTGTGTAACCCCTCTGATCGCCCGTGATGAAGTCTTTATTAGCCTCGATTGAGTGGTTCATTTGATCTTCTCTTGTCTGTCCCTCTTTTCTCTTCTCCTCTCCTCTCTTCTCTCCTCTTCTCTTCCTCTCCTCTCTGTCCTCCTCTCCTCTCGTCTTTTCTCCTCCTCTCCTCTCTGTCCTCCTCTCCTCTCCTCTCTTCTCCTCCTCTCCTCTCGTCTTTTCTCCTCCTCTCCTCTCTGTCCTCGTCTCCTCTCCTCTCTTCTCCTCCTCTCCTCTCTGTCCCTCTCTCCTCTCTTCCCAAACCCCTAAACCACCAAACGTCCCCTTGTGAAGGACCCCCAAACCCAACCATGAGGACACCTCTGATCCTGCCTGTTCACACTGTATGGCCTGGCGGTGTGGTCTTGCTAACTGGCCTCTCTGTCAGAGTGGACCAGCTGACGCTAGAAGGCTTTGAACATTCTGCCCATCGCCACACACACACACACATACACACACACACTGCTGTGGAAGCCTCCATTCCCCCGGCATAGTCTTGGTTAGCAGCAACTGCTGAAATAGTCGGCGTGGTTGTGGTGGCGCAGGCCGCTTTGCTGCAGCCGTTGGCGGTGGCATTGGCGTGGGATTAGACACACACACACACACACACACACACACACACACACACACACACACACTCACACACACGTTGGCGTGGGATGACACACACACACACACACACGTTGGCATGGGATGAGAGCTCATGAGCGCTGACGGAGTCGTGTCCGCTGAAGGACGGTATATTTGATTTCCAAACACACACTGGGACAGGAACACCACTGGGGTCACATGACTCCCGCTGCTCAGATCGCTCACCCGCACCGCCCCACCGCGTCCGCCAAAAATAATAAATTAGGATTTAGCGCCGATCACTTCATCTCCATCTTTGAAGTCTTGAGTGTTTCTTTTCTTTTCTTTTCCTCTCTTTATCTTTCTCTTTCACTCTATCTCACTCTCTCTCTGTCCCCCTCCCTGTCTCCCTCTAGCTCGCTCTCTTTCCCTCTCTCTCTCTCTCTCTCGCTCTCTCTCTCTCTCTCTCTCTCTCTCTCTCTCTCTCTCTCTCTCTCTCTCTCTCTCTCCCTCTCTCTCCTTTCTTGCATTGGCTCTTCCCCTGATACAGGGCCTTTAATCCCTCTGCTATGGATGGGGGGGGGGGGACTAACTCTACTCTTTTTGGGGTGGGGTGGGGGTGGGTGGGCTCTCAGCTGTGTGTGTGTGTGTGTGGTGGGGGGGGGGGCGTTCGTGACTGCGCTAATTTGCTGATTGTTGTTTTACCTGGTTTGTATTTGTGGGGGAGTGTGTGTGTGTGTGTGTGTGTGTGTGTGTGTAAGGGGGGAAGGGTAGCTTCTGGGCATGTGAACCATGGAAACAAGGACTATGAGGGAGGGATGGAAAAAGAGGGGGAGTGGAAATAAGAACGATAGAATGAGGGAGGGAGCGATACAGAAATGCAGAGAGGGAAAGATGGACAGGAAGAAAAAGACAACAAGATGGAAAGTGAGAGAGAGGGCTAGAGAGAAAAGGAGAAAGGGGGAGATGGACAGGGATGAGAAATGGAGAGCAATATGGAAAGTGAGAGAGGGGGATAGAGAGATTTGTGATGGATGGGTGGAAGTGTTCTGAGAGATGAACAGGAAAGGATTGATGAAAGGAGGGATGGGAGATGGGAAGGGAAGGATGAGAGGAGAGAGAGATGGGGGATGAGAAGAGATGGAGTGACTTTGGAATGTTGAGAGGTATGGATGTGGAATGGACTGGGATGGATTCTCAATGTAAAGCTTTGGTGATACAGCAACGGTGAGGAACGGGGACAGACACACAATTTCTGTTGGGATGAAAGTGGATTCCAACATTTGTGTGTGCGTGTGTGTGTGTACATACACTACCAGGTTACCTCTATTTGTAAACTCCTCCAGTTGTGTGTGTGTGTGTGTGCACGCATGCGTGCTTGCGTGCTTGCGTGTGCACATGACCCATTCTCTGGCATCTTTTGTTTACTAAGTGACTTTCCCAGCGTGGGAGTCAACCTCTCCTGTGTGTGTGTGTGTGTGTGTGTGTGTGTGAGAGAGAGAGAGAGAGAGAGAGAGAGAGAGAGAGAGAGAGAGAGAGAGAGAGAGAGAGAGAGAGATAGATAGATAGATAGATAGATAGAGAGTGAGAGAGAGAGAGAGAGAGAGAGAGAGAGAGAGAGACCCAGACACCCCAGTAGCTGGCTACCAGTGAAGACCCCTCCCCATCTCTCTCTGTTGCGTTCCCACTCTTTCTCTCTCACTCTCACACACACACACACACAGAGCCAAAGCCCTGGGCTGGGTCAAGTCATTTTCATTAATGTTAAATCCCCCGTCCTACACGCTGGCCTTAGCACAGAGCTTTTGGAAATTGACTTGGAATAAGACACCCCACACTGCCAAGGTGGTTCCCCTCTCTCCCTCCCTCTCTCCCTCCCTCTCTCCCTCTCTCCCTCCCTCTCTCCCTCCCTCTCTCTCTCTCTCTCTCTCTCTCTCTCTCTCTCTCCCTCCCCCTCTCCCTCTCTCTCTCTCTCTCTCTCTCTCTCTCTCTCTCTCTCTCTCTCTCTCTCTCTCTCTCTCTCTCTCTCTCTCCCTTTATTCTATCCCTCCCTCTCCCTCATTCCTTGTTTATTCTCTCTTTCTTTCCCTTTCCCTCTCTCTCTTTCTGTCCCTTTTCTCTTTTATCATGTTCCTCAAGCAGGACTTTTTCTATTCTGCCAGGCTGCATTGCCGGAGTTCTGTTACCATGACATTTCAGTCATTCTTAGTGAGTCTGTGCTGGTCTCCCAGAGTCAGTCTGTCTGAGTCTGTGCTGGTCTCCCATAGTCAGTCAGTCTGAGTGAGTCTGTGCTGGTCTCCCGTAGTCAGTCAGTCTGAGTGAATCTGTGCTGGTCTGAGTGACTCTGTGTTGGTCTCCCATAGTCATTCAGTCTGAGTGAGTCTTTGCTGGTCTTAGTGAGTCTGTGCTGGTCTGAGTGAGTCTGTGCTGGTCTCCCATAGTCAGTCATTCTGAGTCTGAGCTGGTCTCCATTGTGTGTGCTATTGGCTCTGTGATAGAGGAGTGCCATTGGCTTTATGCCAGAGGCAGGGGAATCTTCTCAGAACATGTACATACTCATCTGTCACACGCAAACTAGCATCTTTTCAGCCGTTCTCAATTCCTCCAAATCTCTCCCTCTCTCAAGTCCATCTCTCTGCCTTCCTTGCGACCCCTCTCCCTCTCTCTCTCCTCTATCCCTCACTCTGTCTGTCCTTCTCTCCCTCTCTCCCTCCTCTATCCCTCACTCTGTCTCTCCTTCTCTCCCTCTCTCCCTCCTCTATCCCTCACTCTCTCTCTCCTTCTCTCCCTCTCTTCCTCTCTCCCTCCTCTATCCCTCACTCTCTCTAATGTAATTTGAATTCAAAAGGTTCATTGACAAATTGATCTACAGTCAATTCTATAGATAAATAAATTAGTAAGAACAAACAATTAACAAGAAGTCTCTTTCTCTCTCTCTCTCTCCCTCTCTCTCACAGCGCTGTCTGATGTGGAGCCCAACGTATTTCTGAGGCCCTTCCTGGAAGTGGTCCGGTCTGAGGACACCACTGGACCAATCACAGGCCTCGCCCTCACCTCCGTCAACAAGTTCCTCTCCTACGGCCTCATAGGTAAAACACTCACACACACACACACACACACACACACACACACACACACACACACACACACACACACACACAGGAGCACAAATGCCAATTTTTGTTTGTTGATAGGTGCTACACTAATGAGTTGATCTCTGTGTGTCTCTGTAGGCGTGTGTGTGTGTGTGTGTGTGTCATATAGATAGGAAGTATTCTGTGTTTGTCTGAGACCTGTTTGTACTTTGAGCTCCATCTTAACCTGACTCAGCAGTCTACACACAATAACTTATACAAACAACCACTCACACACGCACACACACACACGCACACGCACACACACATTTAATCAATCCCACGCCAACGTTTTTGCAAGTGTTGGCGAGCACAATATGTGCTTGTCAGTGTTGCACAGATATGCCCAAGGGCTGTTTCCTTTTTCACACACACACACACACACACACACACACACACACACACACACACACACACACACACACACACACACAGTGTGAAATGGCCGTTTCTCCTCCAGATGTTCTCTGTCCATCGCATTTCATTATTTTTTTCTGATGTCGTTGAATAAATAGTGAAGTCAGCAATCACAACACACAACAGCAGCTGGCTGCTCTCCCCAACGCCACGCCTGTGTGTGTGTGTGTGTGTGTATGTGCACATGCAGTCTATCCAATGTCACACAAGCCTGGCTCATCTGACTTTAACCAATACATCCACTGTCACTATGTATGTATGTGTGTGTGTGTGTGTGTGTGTGTGTGGCCTGTGCAAGTATTGTGACACTGGTCTGTACAGGACTAGCAGTTACGGCCAGGCTGCGCAGAGACACGTGTGTGTGTGTGTGTGTGTGTGTGTGTGTGGTTTAGAGACTACTACTCCTGAAGCCTTGGCAATAGCCCCTCCCCCTGTCTACTGAATTTACTGAAACGACGACAGGCCACACAACGACTGACTGTAATGACTGTGTGTGTGTGTGTGTGTGTGCGCGCGCACCAGAGACCGGCTGTAATGACTATCTGTGTGTGTGTCTCTCAAGACAAAATGAATGCACACTCTGCACCAGTGTAGATCACACACCTCACAAATCACTCCTGGACTCCCAGAGACCTCCTGTCATTCCAAATCCATTGCACACACACACACACACACACACACACACACACACACACACACACACACACACACACTCACTGAGACCTCCTGTCATTCTAAATCCATCGCCCGCTTCCTTAATCCCACCTCTCCCTCTGTGCCATCTCTCTGTCTCTCTCTCTCTCTCACACACACACACACACACACACACACACACACTCGGCTCACGTACACTGCATCTCATCAACGGGCTTTGCTAGGATGGGTTACCAAGGCAACAGTTCTCAAGACGAAAGACAATGAAAGAGGACGTCCAGCAGCACTCTCTTGAAATGCCCCCCTCCCCCACACACACACACACACACACACACACACACACACACACACACACACACACACACACTCAGAAAATAGTTTGATTTTACATTTTGGCCCCTATAAATTTCCTTACCCCGGAGGCAACCACACACACACTTGCACACACAAGACACATACAGACATAGGAATAAAGTGCTGAAACACGCAGGCACACATACATACACACACACACACACACACACACACACACACACACACACACACACACTCACACACACTCAGATACAGACACACAGAAAAAGAAATAGAGCTCTCTAAGTACAGGCAAACACACACAAACTCGAACAGACACACAACCAAAGATACTGAAATGGAGCACTCAAACACACACACTCCCAAATACACACACACACACACACACACACACACACACACACATTCACTCAAACACAGATACACATACTCAAACATACAGTACACACAGAAAGACAGAAATCGAGCACTCACACTTTTGAA
>JAODXP020000006.1:25700575-25705575 GCA_027497455.2 Sardinella longiceps
ACCATGTTGTTTTTTTTTTTTGACTTGCTATTAGCGAATGGGAGGGAATTTTCACCTTTTTGATTCAAATGAAGCCATTCTAATGAACTATTTGTTAGATGTATAATTTCTTATGTAAAACCTTAATAATACCTCTGTTTTTTCCAACCCCTTACCCCCTCCCCAATACACACACACACACACACACACACACACACACACACACACACACACACACACACACACACACACACACACACCCTAAACAGAGCTCCTGAGGAAGTCGGCTGAGCACACACTGGTGGATATGGTGCAGCTGCTCTTTTCCAGGTAAGAGTTAACACACACACACACACACACACACACACACACACACACACACACACACTGGTGGACATGGTGCAGCTGCTCTTCTCCAGGTAAGAGTTAAGCCACAGAAAAGAGAGATAGCAGGAGAGAAAGAAAGAGAGAGGGATTTATTGGTTGATGGGGGAGGTAGAGCACAACTCTGTGTGTGTGTGTGTGTGTGTGTGTGTGTGTGTGTGTGTGTGTGTGTATGTGTGGGAGAATGACCTATGGTTGATGTTTTTTTTTTTCTTGCCCGGACCGTGTGTGTGTGTGTGTGTGTGTGTGTGTGTGTGTGTGTGTGTGTGTGTGTGTGTGTGTGTGTGGCTGTTTTAATCAGTGTTGAAGCATGAGCAATCTGCTGGTCTAATCTGTGCTGTGGAGTTGAATTACTCCCAACATTAGACACCAGCAATTAGCAGATTACTGCCCCCCCTCCACCTCCTCCACCCCCTACCCATAAGCCACCTGCACAGTCTGGGGAGGGGCTTCTGGCTTAAACAGCCAATCCCAGGCGGGTCTGGGGACAGGTGGACCAATGAGGGACCACCAAAACCAAAGCATATGTCCACTCACTCTCACTCACTCTCAGCAGAAGCCACCCAGTCCTTTCTAAAAGTTTTAAGAATGACTTGCAGTTTAGTTTGTGTTTGATGAGTGTATCTACAGATATTGGCATCCCTAAGCAGAAACCTACACTGTAGAGGGATTAGCATGAAGTTGCTAATTTGGAGGGAGAAAGGTGCGCTCAACTCAACTAAAGTAAAAAGGGGGTTTGGGTGCGTAAAACAAGGGGAATACTGAATGATAGGAAAGTATACACACTCTCAAGCTTTGATGTTTAAGCTACTTTTTAAATGATAACATGTCCAAGATGGACGTGCTTCGGCCTATGCCGTCCTCATCGTCTTTATTAGCGGCCTTGTTAACATGAGCATGTGGCTGAGCACAGGACAGTACATTCAGAAGAAAATAGATCTTAGAGAATAGATCCATATGCTTCTTTGCACACCTCTTTTGAGAAACGGGTGTGTTGGAGTAACCAATAGTCTGGCTCAATGTGGCATGTACTAATTACCTGATGTAGGTCTGATGGCTGAAACGTCGTAATGTTTTGCTTGCATACTGGACAGTGTATGGGAGCCTATTAAAGGTGAGGAGTTAAAATCCTCAATTACTATTGCAGCTGCACATGCGTAACAATGAAACAGGCAGGATATCAAACACTTAGCATGTTTCACAGGGCACCCCAAAATATGATGCAGAATATATACAGTAACATGTTTCACAGGGCACCCCAAAACATGATGCAGAATATATACAGTAACATGTTTCACAGGGCACCCCAAAATATGATGCAGAATATGCAGCATGTTTCACAGGGCACCCCAAAATATGATACAGAATATTTAGCATGTTTCACAGGGCACCCCAAAATATGATACAGAATATTTAGCATGTTTCACAGGGCACCCCAAAATATGATATCAGAATATTTAGCATGTTTCACATGTCACCCCAAAATATGATACAGAATATGTGTAGCAGGTGACGGTACGCACCGCACACGGTTCTCGGACCCGCCACCCCGCCAGCTACAACAACCCCCCGGCGTGGGAGTTGGACGCTCTAACCACTGAGCTAAAAGCCCAGGCTTCTAACTCAGCAGTTAGAAAAGCCTAAGGAATTGAGTTGTGAGGATTCACACGTACTGCCGCCAGCTAGCCGAGCTAGTTGGCATCCGTTACACATGCAGCATGTTTCGCAGGGCACCCCAAAATTATGTAGTCCAAATGGATGGAGTCCAAGTACATGGCCATCCTGTCAGCTGGCCTATTCACTGTGCTGTGTGTGTGTGTGTGTGTGTGTGTGTGTGTGTGTGTGTGTGTGTGTGTGTGTGTTGTACTGTGGTGTGTTGTGTTGTGGTGTGTATGTGTGTTGTACCACCCAGAGAAACGTGAGCCCAAAGTGTGCCGAGCTCACTGCTGATGCATATCTCCTGGAGATAGGAGTGGCCCTGCAGACAGGCTTTCAATCAGAGTGATGTGTGTGTGTGTGTTTTTTCCCCTGTGCGTGTGTGGTTGCACGCACGTGCATGCGTGTGCATGTATGTGTGTTTGTGTGTGTGTGCGTGCGTGCTTGAAATGATGGTGAAGTAGGGAGTGGTGTGTGCTTGTTGGAGTCAGAGAGGGAAAGTATGTGTGTGTGTCTTAAATGCTGACTTGATGTAGTTCTGTGGGGTGTGTGTGTGTGTGTATGTGGTGCTGAAGTGGTGTGTGTGTGTGTGTGTGTGTGTGTGCTGAAGTGCTCTGTGGTGTGCTTAAAGTGGCTGCAGAGAGCATTAGGCATGTTAATCTGTTAGACTCACAGATCATCCAATAACGCAACACACAAGACTCCACTCAATTACTGCCAACTTAGCAGCACCCCCGACATCTCTCTCAGTGTGTGAGTGTGTGTGTGTGAGTGTGTGTGTGTGTTCTCACCCACCCCCCTAATAAGAGACTTGTAGTTTGTGTGAGCAAGTCCCATCACCCCACGCCCCACCTCTCCCCGCTTATTCCCAGAAGCTGAAGTCAGAGTTGAAAGGTCAGAGGTCATTGGCCTCAGGCAATAGAGATGTCATCCTCCTGACACCGCGCCCCCCCCCCCTGCGGCGTAGCCTCCCCAAATTAATTTGCCTGTCTCCATCCGTTTGTTTGTTTATTTGTTTGGCTTGCATTTGTGTGTGTGTGTGTGTGTGTGTGTGTGTGTGTGTGTGTGTGTGTGTGTGTGTGTGTGTGTGTGTGTGTGTGTGTGTGTGTGTGTGTGCGCGCGCGCGCTCTCACTCTCACTCTCACTCTCACTGGCTTTTGTTTACCGCCAGCTGTTTCCCCCCTGCGCTCCAAAGCGCTGAGCCTCTGTGTGATTGTTCAGACAAAACGTACACACATAAAACACCCCCAAACACAGAGACACACACACACACAAAACACCCCCAAACACAGAGACACACACACACAAAACACCCCCAAATGAAGCCCTCAAAGCCCTATGGAGAGGGGGGAGACGAGATGCATCTTAGCAATGATTGAGTCTACAAGCAGAGCAGCGTGACACCTGCAGCCATTCACACTCTCTCACACACACGTTAGACAAGTTAAGCTGCCGCTTACACATTTCGATGCGCAATCAAAGCAGGTTGAAAAAGGACATAGGAGATCTATATCCCGTGTTTTTGTGTGGAGAGCTTTATCCTGTGTGTGGGGGGGGGAGAGAGAGCTATATCCCACACGCAATAAGCAATGGCATTCAATCCACAGATTGCAAATAAGTCCTCATTCACCGCCGTGTGTGTGTGTGTGTGTGTGTGTGTGTTTGGTGTGTGTTTGGTGTGTGTGTGTGGGTTAGGTGTAAAGTGGAGGCTGTGGAACCATGGTCTCCCTTAGAATGATTTTGAAGATAAACTCCCCAAACTGGTTTAGCTTCCAGAGAAAATCAGATTTGTCTTTAATTTAAACTCATAACTGTGCTGAAGTAGCAGATTTGTCCTTTAATTTAGCCTTATAACTGTGCTGATGTAGCAGATTTTCAGATTTGTCCTTTAACTTCATAACTGAGCTGATGAACCTGTTTTCTCTCTGCGCCTAGGTTGCCCCAGTTTAAAGAGGAGGCGAAGAGTTTCGTAGGGACCAACATGAAGAAGGTAAGCATACACACACACACACACACACACACACACACACACACACACACACACATACACAAGGACCACAGGACCCAGACCATCTCTTCCACACACCGTCATCTGGTCATTCTTTTCTTTTTTTTCTCATTCTATTTCTATTTCTATGTTTGCTGCCCTGCGTCCATCTGTCGACTCCCTTCCTCCCCTCTCCCTCTCCCTCTCCAATGGCCATCAGCCCCACCTTTAGTTGTCCCATCAGTCATCCCAACGCTCTGCTGCCATTGGCTGCACACACTGTCTGTCACATCCTGCTGTGTTGTCATTGGTAGTTGTTACCCAGCAGACAGCTCCCCCCTCAGTCAAGGCACAGTATTACCTCTCTGGTTTAAACTAGCCCTGTAACGACGCAGCTACCCCCTCAGGCAGGGCACAGTATTACTTCTCTGGTTTAAACTAAACCTGGGACAACACAGCTCCCCCCTCAGTCAAGGCACAGTATTACTTCTCTGGTTTAAACTAGCCCCTAATCTCCTATTCAGACATTATGAGCATGAAGACCCCTCTCCCACCTCCATCCCCATGGACCTAACCCCCCCCCACCCCCCTTACCTCCGATTCCTGTGTCCCTGCCTCCTTCCAGATCCCAGGGTGCATCCTGGAGCCTCACGATGTGATTGGTACAGAGCAGCTTAAGGCCACCAATCAGACAGGCCTAGAGAGGGTACGGCTGGAGGGATGTGTGCTGGGGCTTGGGGTGCACTGAGAAGCTAAGGGTGGCATGGCTTGCTTGTCCCCAGGGAGAGCTGCATGCTGTTGGGGCAATAGGGTTCTCTGGCACTGGGGCAATAGGACTCTCTGCTGTAGGACTGGAAATAAAGCCTCAACATCACTAACATAAAACCTCTAGCGGACCTTGCAATTGAAATGAAGCGTCTTAGAAATGCCTCATGCTCCTCACCTTCATGTTTTAATTTACAGCCGACAGCGGCTTTGATTTATCTGGCTTTGG
>JAODXP020000006.1:25709524-25729524 GCA_027497455.2 Sardinella longiceps
TGCATAGGGTTCTTGTAATTCACTTTGCATGGCTCCTAGGTCATTTTCAGCCCCCGAAAAAAATTATGTGGTATAAAATGGGTCAAGGAACAGTTTCCAATAGTCAGAAAAACGTGTTCTAGGCCCCCTTTAAAAAGAGAACTGGTCAATATTGCACTGCCTGCTGCTCACCTGTAACCCACACGTATTTGTCTTAATGTTACACCAAAACACACAACTCAATATCTTATTCAGTCGATTCAGTTACAGCACAGCACCCACAAATGGCACTCCACAGCACAGCAAGATGCACTAGGCAAATAGTAATAGAAGTGACAAATCACAGCAAACACCCCTTTAATTGTGGGCTACGTAGAACAGATATTAAAGGACAGCGCTCTCTAACCCTTCCAAATGTAAATAAAGAAAAAGAAAAGAAAATTAAAATCAAAATAAAGACACAAAAACTTCTCAATAATTGCTTGGAGGTAAAATACACAGGGGAGAAAGCGGTACAGACACTCAAGAGCACTTGACCTCTGTAATAGACCATAAGCACATATGTGACCTTGCACGTCAAAACCAGTCGCTTCGCACAAGCTTCGTTTCTGAGAAAATTCTAAAAATGGAATGCTTGCACCAAAAAAGTCGAATTTCACATTTTAGCATAATTTGACAGTATAAAGCCTACACTTTCAGATTCTAATTCAATTGTGCCGAAATTCAAACCTTAAATGGGTTAAAAACTTGTTTGTTAAGAGGCATGTATTCATTTAGCATTGTACTAACTTAGCTGTCATATCAAAGATTTTTAATGCTAAGGCTTTATAGTAGACTACCACCAGCAAGGCAGGTGACCATTCTTCATAGATTAGAAGGAAAAAAATATTAATATGAATGTCATATTCATGATTTATATGAATGTCAAGGGCCTTTCCAATATTTCGAAAGAACATTTTTAACTTGCAAGCTGTTTGGACCCATAAAAATCCTCTAGATGGAGCTAACGAGTTGCTGACTGAGCTTGAAGATAGCTAGTCGGAGACGGGGATAAAGTAGCCTATCTTTGGCTCAGCTTGTCAGTTAAAAGTTGTTGAGTGTTTAGAAATGCTAAAATCGGTACAAGCCAAATATTAACTGTCAGCTGATTGCTCTACTTCAAGGATATCACTCAGACAGGAGACATGGTAACCATAAATCCCTTACTGACATCTGCATCTACGCCAGTGGCGGCTGCTGGTTTTCCAGATAGGGGAAGTTCAGATTGCGCGATCGGTATTTTTTCTTTTTCTTTTTTTTTTTTTCATTTAAACTATTTTTTAATGTCATGATCTGTCACATTTGTCAGGTTGATTTTTTCTATTGAAATATGCATAATTTAATTGTAGTAATTTAATTGCATTTGAATGACAACATAGGCTACACTATATATAATAATAATAGTGGCTTAAACTATTTACATTATTCAGATGCAAAACCCTCCCAAGTCAATTTGCAATGAATTACCAGAAATAATTCCTTTAAACATGCTTTATTATTGGAGCCATATTATAGGGTTCTCTTTTTCAAGAGGTTAAAATAATGTCTGACCTCAAAACACACATCTCTAAAGTACCATGACTCTAAAGTACCAAGTACTTTTGGTCCCCTTCTCTTGTCTCGTTCATGATGAGCTGCTACGTTCTCATTTCAGAGCTGGCCGTAGTAACCATAGCAACATTTGTTTACAGATCTCTTGCCTGAAAATTTGGCTAATCACTATCAGACGAAGATTAGCTATCTTTGCTAGCTCTATTAAGTAGTGACAGAGGCAAGAATCACTGATGAAAATCAAAAGTCACTTGTGAGTTTGTGTGTACATCAATCAATGAACTAAATAATAGAGAATAAAATCATGGGCATGGGCAAAGTATTATTAATAACGATAACACAGACAGAGAGAGTAAATTTGTTGTTGGTACAGGCTCAACATTGCTTAGCTTGTCTATTAGCCGGTAGCCTTCCAAACAGGAACAGCAAAGATCTTTAAACAGTGACCGCTTGAATCCTCTCTGGGAACAGTGTGAGAGAGACAGAATGCCAATCAAAGAGGTTGAAGGATCTTGTCAAATCATGAAATGGAAGCTAGTTGTCCGAGCCCGCCCTCTCCCATTGACCCCCAGTGAAACAGAGCTTCCCTGGAAATGATTTTGCGTATTTTTGCCGAATTAGCCAATAAACGCGGGGTAGCGTTGTCAATGGCCCTCTATGGAGCTGGACAACAGCTCGTCAATGGGATTCCTATGACGAAACTTACGTGAGTTTAGAGACCCGAAATTACATTTCTGAACAACGAAATCAAAACAGTTTGAAACAGTGTTGATATTAATAGACAATACAAGTGACTGACACACGTTTAGCATGTTTTATTAATAGTTTATGTGCGATATTTTTGGAGAAATTTTAGGGGAAGCTGAGGTTCCCTTGCTGTCTTATGATAGCCGCCTCTGATCTACACATATCTTAAAGTTAGCATCGTTGCATAGCCTACTCAAAATACCAAAACACTGGCTCTTACCTTGTGTTAGAGTTCAAGTTATATCCATGTTATATCAATTTTTCATGTAAAGTCCACAATTAGATGTATTCCTGTCATGACTGCATGTTAGATCATTCGATATCAGTTAACTTTTAAGTTAGACTGGTAGTAGTAGGCAGCAGAATGAAGTGGTTCATCAGAAGCTAGCCTAATAGACTTGTTTCACACCTGAACATTCCGACATTCCATGGTAGTAAACTGAACATTCTATCATTGAAATGCATTGGATTTATGCCTCTTTCTGACTTGAAAAAAATGGGTAATAACATTTCAAACATGTTTATATTCACTTTCCTTCAAATAATACACATTTGAAGCACACAAATTGGGAGGTCCGGAATAGATTGAAGCTTCATGCACATAAATGTAAAACCACTTTTATCTACTCGGGACCTCCAAATTTGTGTGCTTCAAATGTGTATTATTTGAATCATTTGTTAGCCAATATTGTTGATATTGGTGTCGTTTGAAAGCTTATTTTCTCGTCTTTGACGTGAATGCAATAACATAATTTTGAAAAAATGTGCCAAGCGACTGATTTCGACGTGCAGGGTCACATATATGAGCACACACACACATACATATGAGCACTCACTAATGCAAGCAATTATCATTTCATATAAAACTGCATAATACAAAGTGTTCAAAATTGTTTAGCATATCACATGTCATACAAGGATGTTCATCATGGATATATAAATACACACAGTACATTTAATACACATCATATCATCATTCAAACGGGTTGTGCGCAAAAGGTTCACTTTTAAAACACAATTATTTTAATAGCTACCTTGCGCATTGGATCCCAGCGCGCAGCGTCTTGTGCCAACTCTGGCAATGGCAATGGCGATCCCTGTTGCCCCGGTTCACCACTAAAGAGCATAAGAGAATGCTGTAGTTGTTTGACTTTTTAAGTATAATTACTGTAATGCCGCTAGACAATATGAATGTTTACAAATTGCGTACCGTCGCACTTTGTGTTAACTGTGGAGACAATAGGTGTTTTGGTGTGAGCAAACTGCTTGCGTCCCACTTTTATGCATTAAGCGTTTACTATGAGAATTCAGTAGGCTACAGCTCCATAGCGTTAGGCTCCAGAGTAGATAAACTGTTCAAACTACTATTTAGGAAAGAGCCAGAGCTCACTATAACTGCAGCACGCAGCGTTTAGACCTCAGGTTAGTAGAAGTAAAAGTACCATATCAAAACAGTGACGTGAGAAGTTGAAGTGTTTTTTAAACACCATACTTAAGTGGAAGTTAACTATTTAAACTATTTAAAATGTTTTTTACTTAAGTATTGCAAGTAGAAGTATTGTAAAAATTGCCACTCAAGTACTGAAAGTAATAGTAGAAGTACTGTATTAAAGAAAGTGATTAGGACACAGAGGCACACACACACACACACACACACACACACACACACACACACACACACACACATTCAGATGGGCCATCGTGCATCACAGTCAGGCTGTTCTGTGGTTTTTAACCTCAAAACATCCTGTTTTCTGACACTTAGATTGGCATCTCTGAGTGGGAAAACACCAATGAGAGAAACAGATGAATAAAACAGTATGTTTGTGTGTGTGTGTGTTCATAACCATGAGAGAGCCCAACTCTAATGCCAGAGAAAGAGCAAGAGAGAGAGAGACATTTACATTTCCTATACATTTATATATATTTCCTTTAACAGAGACATTTGCCGGAGTTCATGGCTGTACGGGCCTACATCTGATAAACATGTCCAGACCTGATCATAAAGGGGAAGGTAGTCCTAGAGTTATAGTTTCCCAAACAATGGCGAATGTGAGCATTAGACCTCTGTTGTTCCTCAGTGGTACTAACGACCCACCTGGCCAACAATTCATCATCAACCACTGTTTATTCATGGAGAAATTGTCTGACCAATGAAAAAAAGGTAACGTAAATATGAATTAATATTTAACATATAACGCTAGAAGAAAAAGAAAAGAAAAAAAAAACAATTAAAAACAAGAACACAATTTGAATGTCAGTTACGACCCAGGCTCGTTGGGCTGCAAACATGAACAGAGACTGAAACCAAAAGTACTAATACAAAAAATAAATTCATCTGTCAAGACAAAAAGTTATTCAAAAAGTCTAGGGGAACGGGTTCTGATTGTAAGGATGGATGCCCGGCAGGAATCAGAGTGGTATTGGTGAATGGTTGTATTGAATGTATGCATGAATGTAGTTGGGCAAAATGTATGACAGTAGTAGTGTGTGTGTGTGCGTGTCGAGGAGCAGGGGAGTGTGTGATCCTAAATGAGGGGCGGGGCCGAGTGTGTGTGCAGGGGAACGCTGCTCCTGCTTTTGTAGGCAGCGGCCAGGTGAAGCACAGGCAGGTGAGGCCAATGATTGCCACTCAGCAAGCCTGCCAGCCAGAACTCTGCAGTAATCCAGGGGCGAATTCAACAGGCGTAACGTTTTGTAACGTAACGTAACAGTTCCCATTCATCCCTATGGGTGACGTAGTAAACGTTTTGTAACGTTACGTCGTCTTGAAAACGCCACAGCTGACAGGGAGGCAGAGGGTCGTGACACCTCCCTCCCCCGGGAGGGTTCCTTCAAGAAGCCTATGGTAACACACAAACAAAAAACAAAGGCCCTCTGCGGACCCGTCTCATCAGTGTTATCCAGAGTCCTGGGCCCGGTTGCACAAAACACCTTAAGTTTTTTACCTTAAGTATGAACCTTAAGGGCTTATTTCCCCTTACCTAAGGGATTTCCATAAGGGAGTTGCACAGAATCACTTAAGTGGAATACTTAGTTAAGGGGAAACACTAAGGGATTTGCAGCATTGAAAGAGACTTTACAGCAGAAGCGTTCTTCAGTCTCCACGGAGATGGTTTGTCTGCTAGTTAGTTAGTTAGCTGCAGCCAGAGCCTACTACGTGACTAGCAAATTATTAATATCAAACCTTTGTGTAAATATTATTTACAACTGGGGTAGTGAACAGTACTGTACTCTGTCTGATCGCAACAGCTAAATATGCGCACATGACGTTACTATCGTGGACAGTTTTGACGATGCAGTGTATGGCTACTGTTAGCGAAAAGTAGCCTACAACCATAGCATACAACCGGCACAATAACCACAACACACTGACGTTAGCTCGTCAGCAACCGCAATCAAACACATAAAAACTTTCTGAACTTCTTACTAATACTTCCTGAAGTAATCCCATTTCATTTAGTAGCCTTGTGTGTACTGAGAAAAGTTCGCTACTTGGATAAATATTACCTCTTGTCTGATGTCAGTGCACCAATGCAGTATGTCAGCAGCAGTCTTGCTAAGCAATACTGTGCCAGAATGCGTTGGCTTTTTTGCTACAATGTAAACTACACAAAAAACCCGTTTGATGTGATAAGAGTAGGCCAGAATAGTAGTCGAAATGTAAGAGAAGGACTGTGTTAAGAAGAAAGCTGGTAGAAACTATTTTATTTTCCTTTATTTATTGATAACTCAGCCTAATACAAAGTTAAGGGAAAGTTGAGGGTCCCTTAGATTTCTTCCCTTAATTAGTTTGCTAAGGTGCTTTGTGCAACAGTTTAAGGAATTTTTAACCAAGATAAGGAAAAACCCTTAAATTTAAGGGAAAATCTTAACTTAAGGTGCTTTGTGCAACCGGGCCCTGGGCCCTATGAAACTGGGAACACAGAAGAGACAGAACCACAACTCACAACACAATCAAATCTATAAATGAACAGTAACACACAATCATTTAAACAATTTACGAAGGATATGGGAAGGATATTTTGCCAATAAAGGCTCCAGTTGGTGGCGTGCTGGACTGGTCTTCTGGTCCACTACCCAGATGGACTGTGATAGGGATAAGATGGAAAGTGAGCAAAAGACATAACAAGGCCACAGAGCCAGACAGACAAGACAATTATCCAACCCACTTAAACCAAAATACAAAAAGCAAAACAACCCCAAAATTAGAGAAAGAGACCATAAGAAGGCCCCAGATAACACTCCAGGAAGAGAGGATCTGGCCAGGGCCCACCTCTCACACAGACCACTAGCCAGACCACCACTCCCACGTTCACAGGAGACATCATTAGAGGAGCCATGCTCCAAAACGGCAACCTCAGACTCTGCTAAAGTCTTGCAAAACCTAGTTCCAAACCCAAAGGAACCATTATGGACAGGAACTACAGGGCACCCAGCCCCTGTGTCCACTCCAGGACACTGGACAGACAGTAAACTCCCCACCTGAATCCCACTATCCTTTACAGAGGGAGACACATGACTCACTGTCCCAGCTTCCCATGTCTGGGTAGCTTGGCCAGCAGTCCCAACAGAAACAGAACTTTTATTAAAACGGCTCACACACCGAACAGGCGCAGCAGGTGGTACGACAGGAGGTGACACAGGATCAGGAGGCCATAGAGCTACAGACGCAAGGTCATTCCCAAGAATGAACTCTACGCCAGGCACTGGTAAGGACGAACAAACACCAACCTCTACTGTTCCAGAAAAAAACTGGAAAACAGGGTATTTTATGTAGAGGCACCCGATGGAGACTCATGTGAAAACCACGCACCAAGACATGCTTACTGGTGGCAGACTCATTAGACAACGGTATCACTTTGTCCAACAAAAAGGACTGAGTGGATCCCGTATCGCGGAGAATACGGACTGGCACACGGGTTCTAGACTCACCAGGCAGACACACAGTCCCCCAGGAGACAAACGGTGTATAACTGCTCACCTCCATATCAGGCTTAGATGGAACAGAAACGGCTAAAGCGACAGGCTTACCACACTGGCGTTCAGCTGGAGCACTACCGACAGACTTGGAAGGAACAGAAGACACAGGTTTAGAGTTCCTAAGTGCATGACATTGAGATGCCTTGTGCCCTATGTTCTGGCAATAAAAACAGAGAATTCCAGCGTTGGTGAATTTTCCTGCCTCTGAGAAGGAAATCGTGAGCTCGGCGCTGCCCCACCAAACACCCGCTTACCTTCAGGAACAGTCAGATTTCTACTTGAACGGTCAACCCAACCTGAATGGACATGTTTGTGAGTCAGCACAAACTCGTCAGACAATATCGCTGCTTCGTCAAGCGTCTTAACTTTATGTTCATTCAGATAGGTGGCCACTGCCTCAGGGACACAATTTTTAAACTCTTCGATTAGGACTAACTGCCTAAGAAGTTCGAAAGAGTCAACCTTTATCGAAGAACACCACCTTGCAAATAGTTGTTCTTTTTCACGAGCCAATTCGACAAATGTGTGATTCTCTTTCTTCTGATAATTGCGAAATTGCTGGCGGTAGGCCTCAGGCACAAGTTCATATGCTCGCAAGATGGCACCTTTTACGGTGTCATAGCAAGAAGACTGCTCAACAGACAGCGCGCCATATAGGCTAACTCTTGGGCCCTACCTACCAGAACACACTACAACAAGAGAGGCCAATGCTCTTTAGGCCAATGGAGTGAGGTGGCTACTTTTTCAAAGTGTGGGAAGTACTTCTCAACCTCACGCTCTGAGAATGGGGGAACCAGTCTAATGTTTCGGCTCACATCGAACAGAGGAGCCACAGGGGACAGAGCAGAAGTGGGAGACGAAGATGGAATCGGTGTACCTTTCGCTGCGAGTTCTAATTCAAGCTTTCGTAATTCAAATTGCCTCTCACGCTCTTTGAATTCATACTCACGTTTACATTCACACTCAGCGCGCTCTTCTCGCTCTCGAGCTAGTTGGTCACGCTCACGTTCCCTCTGGAATTCCAGCTTCTTGAGTTCGAGCTCTTTGTCTAACTGCTTGTCTTCAGCAGCTAAACCTTCATGGTCAGCATGGATCTTCGTGGCATCGAGCTGCATTTGTTTCTCCTGTACTGCCAATTCTTTCAAGCGAACTTCAGTCTGACTCCCACCTGATATAACAGTCTCCCCGGTAACTTGGCTATCAGCAGACAACAGTGATTCTGCACTAAGGTGACTCCCACTAGACTCCGCCAATTCACCAGAACTAGTAGACACATTAGCTCTCAAAACAAGTACCCCCTGTTCCACTATGTCTTAAGGTGACTAAAGACAGTAGCTTTCAGCTTTTTAACTTCACTACTAAGCTCAACCCCATACCTCTCAGCAATGGAAATTAGCTGTTCTTTGTTGCATTATTCCAGAGCCTCCTCAGAGGGCTCTGAAACAAAACTGTCCACCACAGAAGACATAACTGAACCACTACACACACACTCTTAATGAAACCCCCAATAACAAAATCACATCAAAACCAAATACAAAGAGAAAAGAAAACAATTCCCCTCTCGACCACAAGAGGTCAGACAAGCCCCAGCAATGAGTTTCCTACATGCGAAACTAGTCAAACACAGCAACCTGCATGGACCTACAAATGCCAGGAAAGGCTATGGATTATCTGACCCAATTTATCGACATTCACATACCAGAAAAAGGTAAGGACTCGGCTTCAACCTTTACAGAAAAGCAACTTTCAAAAACCTAAAAATAGCACTAGAGAAACAGCAAAACTTTGCTAGCAAACAAACCAGACAGGCTACTTAAGCTACCAAAACCACAACAGCAGTTAACCCCATAAACTACTGCAAGTAGAGCGACGTCTCGCACATAATTATCCGTATTTTCCAGCAGAGGGGTAGACAAGCCATGGCCTGCCCTCAGAAATAAATGGAAGGCGTTAAAGGCAAGGTACCTGTGTGAAAAAAGAGAGAGCGGGAGAAGTGGAGCTGGGGGGGAGAAGAAATTTGAACATTATGAAGAGATGGACCAGCTCCTGGGAAACAGGCCTGTGGTAACTGCGAGAAGTACCACCATTGACAGCAGCGCCGGTCATTAAATTCTTTGAATGCATTTTTTGTGCAGAAAGCAAATCAGGTGTTCACCGCACCTGTCCTACTCGTTAGACTAATCACAGAACTCGTTACCTGTAAAAAATTTGCTCAGCTGAGCTTTCCAAAAGGCCCATTTAGGCCATTTAACTGTGACACTGTTGTTTTATTGAATTAGAATAATGGAGAAACCGTTTCACTGAATTAGAATACAACCCTAGAACCGGAGAATTTATAGGTCGGACCGCAAGTAGCTGGGGTAAGCAAAATTCATAATCAGATATCTGAACTAAAAGATTTCGGAGACTATATTAAATAAGAGTTTTGGATGGTCATCCGAGAAGACTGATGCTGAGATGCTCTGAATGGCGTTGCACTCAGTCACTCATACCTATCCTTCGCCTGGAACTGGATGCGAGATGCATCTTAGCCAATAGGCCTATAAAAACTCATATAGGGCATCATATCTATGATGTCATATTGCTTAATGTCATTTGCTTGTTTTCTTTAGTTATCATTAAGTATCATCGTTTCCAAGTAATTATGTTTTTTTACAGCATTTAACCAAGTGTGCTTTGGTTTTACGGATGGGGGCACCTTGAAATCTTTCAGCAATCTTGGTGTGCGTAACGACTGAATTAGGCTAATTGCCTATTCAATCATTTTAGTAAATGTCACAAATATCTGAAATATACCTTATACAGTATTTTTCAGCATTCAGGTAGTCTATCCAGGTATGCACTATGCATTAGAGAATATCCCTTAGACTAGGCTGCTAGCGTTAACTCGCCTTATGACACATCCTACCCGATAAAGTGTGATCGTGCCTGTATCTTGATTTGAAGCCGAGTTCGCGCAGACGACGGTAAGTGGTTGATCTGGAGATGTCAGCGCCGGTCTGCTTGTTCCACAAGTCGGTGAGCTCGGAAGTGGACTTGAACCGGTTGCTGACTGCGATCTTTCTCAACTGCTTGTTGTCGCGAGCAGAAGTTTTTCGGACGCCGGAACAGTTGGTGCGCTTGCTGCAGTTTTTCTTGAGAGCTTTGCAGACGGAAGACTGGCTGATGCCGAGCTGCTCAGCAATTTTAGTTTGGGTCAAGCCTTGTTGGCGAAGGGCTTGAATTTGAGCCACTATTCCGGTTGAGAGGTCGCGCTGCTTACCCATGATTGATTTTACAACTTAGAAATTCTACTCAACCCTGACTTTATACTGCACAGTGAACACTCTTCACAGAAAACAAAAATTCGAGCATTTATTCTAATTCAATGAAACGGTTTCTCCATTATTCTAATTCAATAAAACAACAGTGTCACAGTTAAATGGCCTAAATGGGCCTTTTGGAAAGCTCAGCTGAGCAAATTTTTTACAGGTAACGAGTTCTGTGATCAGTCTAACGAGTAGGACAGGTGCGGTGAACACCTGATTTGCTTTCTGCACAAAAAATGCATTCAAAGAATTTAATGATTGCACTATTTCAAATTATTCTAATTCGTTGACCAGCACCTGTAGGCCTTCACCTTATGCATCCCCGCCCCTTTTTGTCTTTTTTTCTTCCGCGTTTGCCCTCCGATTGTCTTGAAACTTCCGTTAGACGCTGCCTCTCATTCAAATCAACGTAATTTTCATGAAATACCACAATCACAAAACTCCTTATTGTAGCCATAGAAACACCGTTTTTACTGCTGAAAACATCATTTTTTATCTGGCGACGAACTGTTCTAACTTTATTGATGGATGTAGTGAGCACAACTTCATAAAAAGACCACTTATATTAGACCGTTAAAACGCCAAATATCACAACGCAAAGTCAATGCGTTGCTAGACCGGATGTTGAATGACAATCGTCATGGCAGCGCCCATGTTTACCCACGGAATAAGGTGAATATTAGACCAATTCATAGATATTATATATAGAATCACTAGATGAATCGACCCCGTTGCTGGCCAACGGAGTCGAACGTCCGCGTATGGCGGCCATCTTGGAACAGTAAACACGCTCACTGACAACATTGTGCAGATGGTAAAACATGTCATTTTTATTTAGCCATAGATCGCTCAATTCACAACCGATTTTTACACGGATTGGTTTATTATAAACGGCAAAGACGTATGTACGACGCTACATACTTATGAATAATTATGTCACGTTAAAACGATTGTAATAGTGTTCAAAGTAGACAAGCAACTTCCCTTAAATTAAAGCATACATTAAAGATAAGCTTATAGTATTGGCTACTTACCATTGCCTACTTATAAATAATTGAGACACTGATGAAGAACCATTCATAATTACCATTGACTACTTGAATTGGCAACTTGCAAATAATTGAGGTATTAAAAGAAGTACCATACAAGTCCAAGTCAATTTTTTAATATGCCTACCTGAATGTTTGGATAGAAGTGTAACAGACTGTTTTTCTCTTCTTTACAAAAAAGGACATTTTTATCACATGTAGCCAAGTAATACAGAAACAGTGACTTAATGAATGAGTAATATGAATGAATGAATGAATAAATTTATTATACATTTCAGCATAAGATCATTTCCCTGAGGAAAGCTGTGCATGCAGTACAGGGCACAAGAGGCCAGAGGCTCGCTCTCTTTCTCCCTCTCTTTTTTTTTTTTTGAACATTTTTTATTACATAGCCAAACAATACACAAACACATACTGCACAAAACAATTAATGAATAATAAGAATCAATGAATGCATAAATAAAATACACGACACATGAAAATTTATATAGTTTATATAATAATTGATAATTTCCTTAAGTGAATGTTAGAGACCACAGAGGGATGCACACCAGATACCAAAGTGAGCCTAAAGGTTTGGTCAACCACTGATTGTTTTAAATTGTGCTATGTAAATAAACATGACTATGACTAAAGTGAGCTCTAGACACCAGAGGAGGGGCGAGTGAATGCCAGAGGAGGGGTGCCAGAGTGACCAGAGGAGGGGTGAGTGAGCACCAGAGAGACCAGATGAGGGGCGACAGAGAGACCAGAGGAGGGGTGAGTGAGCACCAGAGACCAGAGGAGGGCGAGTGAGCGCCAGAGGCCAGAGACCAGAGGAGGGCGAGTGAGCGCCAGAGACCAGAGGAGGAGCAAGTGAGTGCCAGGGACCAGAGACCAGAGGAGGGCGAGTGAGCGCCAGAGACCAGAGACCAGAGGAGGGCGAGTGAGCGCCAGAGGCCAGAGACCAGAAGAGGGCGAGTGAGCGCCAGAGACCAGAGGAGGGCGAGTGAGCGCCAGAGGCCAGAGACCAGAGGAGGGCAAGTGACCGCCAGAGGCCAGAGGAGGGGTGAGTGAGCGCCAGAGAGACCAGAGGAGGACTTCACAGGTCAGCAGAGCCCGTCGCACAACAAAGCCTGAAATTAGAGTTAGAAAAACATCATAACTAGTCATAATAACAATCAATGTTTGGGAAAATTAAGGGGACATTTCTATTTTTAAGTTCAGCTGTCAGTCATAGAAAAAGTTTGAGAACCACTGGTTTAGTGCATTCCCCTCTTTGGAAGACAGATTTTCACGCCCCACTTGGAAGGCTCAATTTGCGAACAATATCTCAGTGAGGAATACTCTGCAAGTACAGGATTTTTGTCATTGCTAGAATTTTCATGTTACTAATTCAAAGCCAAATTTCTGTCAAACCCGTCATCACAGCAACTACCAAAATAACACCATTGGAAAGCTCAATTTACTGTCATATGCGCATATCTGATGAATAGCTGTGAATTCGGGGGTCATGGTGCAGCCGTCAGTCGATCGCAAAGAGATGTCTCACACCCCACCTGTCATGTGTCTGTGCCCCACTAGTGGGGCCCGCCCTACAATTTGAGAAACACTGGGCTAAGCCAACTTCCTAAACCGTAAACCTTTACCTGAAATGTAAACAAGGGCATTGTCGACAAGAGAACCGAAGTGGACAGGAAGGGAGTTGTGGTCCTGAACCAGTGTAGGAAGGTCAGAAAAAGGAGAGGGAAGGTCTCCTCCTATTGTAGATGTCAGGTCTACAGTGGACAGGCTCGTAGTGGTGTCGATGACTGGTAGGGACTCCGTCTCAACCTGATGGTCTGATGGAGTTGAAGAGGATATTTGTCTCTGTCATCTTGGCATCATCTCTCCAGCATGTCCAGCATCATTTTATTGAGGCCAGGTCTGGCATCAAGAGAAGTCAGCCACCTTGTATAATTACAAAGTAGAAATTTGTGATGTTATGTAAACCCCTGCATACATACATGTATTCGCTATTGGTGCTAAGCCAATCCTATCTGTCCTATGCCCTCTCCATATGCACACACACACATTATAGGTTGAACTGGACTCCTCTACTGACTACATTAGCCCACTCTACCCTGCATTTGATAGTCTGCACAGACAAATTACTTTGCACTTCCACTGAGAATGGCACGATACTTGTCTTACTTTCAACCTCTTGTATGTTTTCTGTGCCAGTCGGGATGTACAGTGCATCACTTGACAACCATGACAAGACAATAATGCTTATTTACATACTTCATCATGTGAATGTGTATCCTTAGGCATTAATAAAGTACTATCTTATCTTAATTCTGTGTAAAATGTTATGTGTAGTAGAATACCTTTGCAATGAACTGGGATGTGGAAGATGAATATGTAGAGTCTCTCTCAAGTAGTTATAGGCATCGACAGCAGGTGAACCGGAACATCTGAAATTCAGTAGTAAACAGAGCCATTCAGTATGTCTACGACTGTATTAAAGGAATTAACCAAGTCAATCAACACATAGCCCCATGCTATGGTTGGAACACCTTTTGACAGCACTTGCAAATGTGAGACAGGTCTACAGTTGGTTCACTCAGGATAATTCATTTAACAGTAACTAGGAGGACAACAAAGAACATAAAATACACAAATTATTCCTTGGAACAATATAGTTTACCTGAATAGCAGTCATGATGAGATTTTTTTCTTTCAGTTCCTCCAGAAGAACCAGCATGTTGTTCTAGCCTAATGATTATCCATAGATAGATAGATAGATAGATAGATAGAATCCTACAGGTGAAAGGTGATCCCTTGGGCTCTTGTCTCAAGACAATACAGCCATAGGCTGCACAAAAGTCTGGCATCTCACCTGTAGAAATTATAAAAAAAGAAATCAAGTATATTTTTTGTGTGTGTGAGATATAGTATGGCTATTCTATATATCTATGTGTGCATTATATTAATTCTCCATTGGCCAAAAGTAAATTACGTTAGCCAGTATGTTCTGTATGTAGGCTACATGTTCAAGCATTCACAAATGACCACGTCAATAACAAACATGTAAATCACTCCGTTAGCTAATCAGAAACAATAAACTGCACCAATAGCGTTAGTCTTTTTTCAATCTTTGATGCCAAAGCATGATTTCAACATATTCAAACATCCATAATGTAGCCTAACTACTCCTGCCATCATTAAGTCATACACCTACCATATTTGGTATAATATCAACAGAATAACAAATAGATCAAAGGATTTTTTTAAGGCTGTTGCCCTTTTAAGAAAAAAAAATGTTGGGGTGAGAGAAAGAAAACTTAGATCCTACCTATTTACTGAACATAACGTTGACCCCTGAACTGTTTGAGAAAGATCGCGCTGAAATGAAATACAAGACCTGCGTTTGCTAAACCAGCAAAGGCGTTTAAATGCAATTGTTGCGGGTCCGTCAAGTGCGTAAATGCGCAAAATAGATTGGCGAGGAGAATAGTCAATTTAAAATGTTGATGTCGAGGGAGAGTGTGTAAGTTTTCCTGGGCAGACAACCAAAAAGAAGGCAGATCCAGTCAAAAAAGGGACAGGTGGCAATTTTATGAGGCATGAATTAAATCAATCAGCTGGAACTGGCTGGGTGTTGATGTTTTTCCCCCGGACCTGTGCCACCGGGGCGGCAGGTAATCGGTAGGCTACTCGGCCAAAATCGGGGACATTTTCGGTGACGGGTTCAGGCGGGGACAGGCCATCAAAATCGGGGTCTGTCCCCGAAAATCGTCAATGGGGTACCAGTTGCTTTCTGCCACCCGGAAGTATCTCAGCACCCCTTGTTTACAAACATTCTGAAAAGGCCTTCTCTGTTGAATAGTCTCACACCCCTCTTTGTATGCAAAATGCTTGTCAAAGGACAGAACCATAAGCAAGAGGATGTAGCCTATATGTAGCCTAAACAATACTAAACTGCAGTTTTACAGTACTCCATGTATAGTTTTCTCAAAGGAAATAGTCCTATGTTCTCATTGAGTTTTTTTTAGTACTGTAGTTTTGTCTTTTTTCTTCTGTAGGGCAATGACATGTATGGTATGTCAACAAATTGCAGTACAAACAGGAGCACCGTATTATTGAAAGATTGAGAGAATGTAGCCTAAAAGTTTGAATATTCTCTTTCACAGTCCCCCAAAATGAAGACCTCGACCTTGACCTCGATGAAACAGCGGATGAAGTGGATGAAGGAGAGAACAATGCTGATGGTAAGTCAATCAAATTTGTCCATCACCTAAGATTTCTGCTCAAGCTTACTTCACAGTAGAAGGCAATGTACACATGAGGACACAATGTACACATATCAGTAGAAGGCAATGCACACATGAGGTGTTCTGGTATAAACTGTGGTTATGAACCTTTGAAACTATAAGATTGTGTTGATAATAAATTATTGTCAGTTGTAAATGACACTTCAGTGTTTTGAATAGACAATTTCAAACTATGGGCTTTGTTATCTCTGCAACTCATTGACAAGTCATGTCATTGTGCGACAGAAAGGAGAAGACAGGACTATAACACTAAAAAACCTAGGCCTAAATGTGATCTCATTTGGAAAACAATACATGGAGTGTTATAGACATTGCAGTTCCGTCTTGTTTACATGCATCTTCTTGCTTATGTGCCTCTGTCCTTGACATAGTAACTCAACAGAGAATTGTATGCATGGGAGCACAGTAGAAAAGTTTTTATAAGCCTCTGTTTCTTACACAAGATAACAGTAGACAGACCCTCACATTCACTAACACATTGAAGTATAACATAACCCCCCCCCCCACACACACCACACCACACACACACACATTGAATAGGAAAGGACAGCAATCATCAACAGATCCATTATCGATGCATAGGCTTAGATGTGCATGCATATGTTTGAACAAGTAGTTTTGAGAATTTCAATTCCCCTTTCCCATTGAGGAATATAGCGGGTTAAACACGCCTTAAGCGCGCTCCCGCTGTTCCATTCCCATTGAGGAGCCGTATTGCCGCATCAACTCGGCTCGGCTTTTCGACCCACCTCGGGGGGTAGTCTTTTTGCCGAAGTGAGTTCAATGGGAACGGACAACGACCCGCGTCTGAAGTGGGCAGCAACAGAGCAACAGCAGCAACAGAGTTCATGCACTGACATTTAAACACTTAGTCTAATTTAAAAAAAAAAGAAAATTGCTAGGCTACCGTTTCAGACAGGTAACTGCAAGACTGGCTACATTATCCAAGCAGGTTCTGTGGATTAAAAAGCATGGTCCTTTTGAGCAGTTTACAAGGACAGGTAGGTTTGTGGATTTCTACTTCTATAAATACTGCTACCATCAAGGATTTTTAAAAGTGAAAATATTGTTTGTTCTAGTAGGCTATGCATTCAATGATGTGATATAGGCCTAATATTGAATATCACATCTTTAGGTTAAAATAAATAAATAATAATAATTGCGAAGGAAATGTTGTTAAGGCCGATAATGTAATAATGACCAATAATGTAACAACTGCCAATAACGTAATAATTTTCACAGTTTTAAATGTAATAAAGCCAATAATGTAATAACTTGCCAATAATGTAAGAATTTTCTCTGAAATTATATAACCTTTTACGAAACTGCACACGGTCTCGAATCCGGGTCTCAGGAGAACTAAATGTGCAACTTGACCGCAACATCAAGGAGCCAAGCTTGTTGGTATGTCAGTCAGAGTGCATACTCAACCGTAGTGATGGTACCCCGTCACACTGCCTTCCCCTTTGGGAAGCGCATGTCCCTCACGCATCCACCAGCCATACTACTCCCATCCCAGGGTACCCCACACTCTAGTGCTTCACCCATCTCAGGGGTCCCTCACACCGGGGTCAACCTATCCTGGTGGTCCCTCATACGGACCACACATTGGGTACACATCCGATGGCCTCACGGTAGCCATCCCTCTTCTGACACCATATGTAGCGGAGGGAGAGAACAGTGACCCCACTCGTTGCATACTCAACCATAGTGCACAGTCAAGTCAAGTCAAGTCACTTTTATTTATATAGCACATTTCATACAACATAGTTGATCCAAAGTGCTTTAAAGATAATGATAATAATAATGATAATAATAATAATAATAATAATAATAATAATACAATAATAATAAACAAATAATAATAATAATAATAATAATAATAATAATAATAATAATAATAATAATAATAATAATATGCAAATGACCAAATAAAACAAACAAACAAAAAATAATAACAAAAATAAAAGAGGAAAAGGGTTTAGGGAGTATTAAAGGCTAGGGAAAAAAGATGTGTTTTTAACTTAGACTTAAAAAGATCAATGGTATGAATGGACCTAATGTGGGAGGGGAGACTATTCCAGAGCTGGGGAGCAGAAACAGAGAAGGCTCTGTCACCTCTGGTTCTAAGGTGAGAGGAGGGAACAGAAAGAAGAAGTTTAGAGGAAGATCTGAGTGGCCTAGAAGTACAGTAAGGACTAAGTAAATTGCAGATGTATTCTGGAGCTAATTGATGTAAGGCTTTAAAAACATAAAGTAACAATTTAAACTCAATTCTATATTTCACTGGCAACCAGTGCAGTTCACAGAGCACAGGAGTAATGTGATCACGCTTCTTAGTTCCAGTAAGCAATCTAGCAGCAGCATTTTGAACCATTTGTAATCTAGCAATAGAAGAGTTGGGAAGGCCAAAATAAAGTGCATTACAATAGTCTAATCTTGAAGTGATGAATGAATGAATTAGAGTTTCCATGTCTTTAGCAGAGAGGAAAGATTTTAACTTTGCAATAGTTCTCAATTGGAAAAAACTGGCCTTCACCACACTGCTTATTTGATTACTGAATGTGAGTGAAGAATCCAGGTAGACTCCAAGGTTTTTGACTACACTACTGAAATTTGAAGATAAGGGACCAAGAGCATTACTCAGGTCAGATACAGAAATAGGAGGCCCAAATAAGATCACTTCAGTTTTCTTTTCATTAAGTTGTAAGAAATTCATGGCCATCCAACATTTGATGTCATTAAGACAGTTAAACAGGTTTACCAAAGAGCCAGAGTCACCAGGAGTGACTGGAAGGTAAAACTGTGTGTCATCTGCATAGCAATGGTATTGAACACTGTATTTTTCAAAAATTGATCCAAGTGGGAGCATATACAGTGAAAATAAAAGTGTCCCTTGGGGGACACCACACTTGATTGGAGCAGAAGAAGAGGAATAATTATCCAACCTGACTGAAAAGGTTCTATTGCTCAAATAAGACTTAAACCATTGCAGTACTGTGCCCTGTAGACCAACTTCAGCTTCCAATCTTTTTACAAGAATGGAATGGTCTATTGTGGGAGGGAGAATGGAGGATGGGGCTGAGGTGGGGGAGGAGGGAGAAATAGGAGGACAGGGGGAGAAGTGGTCAGCTGTCATTTTACAGCATTTTATACCGTTTTCCAATAAATATAGGATATACAATCCAATATCCAATAAGTAAGAATAGCTATTTTCGTTTCCCAATCTAGAAACCATAAAATTACTTTTTCACATTTTGCTGTAGAACTCTGGAAGCCTGCTGATGGCTGAGTAAAGTGTCAGTCACATGACTTGAGTGTTTTGTTCACCTAGTGGACGGTTAAAGAGCAACTTTGCCCAATTTTAATAAGAGCTCTATTGCTCAAACTACTCAAGACTTGCTAGTACTGAAGATGCAAGATATTGGTCCAACTGATTAGCCTAGAACTCTAGACCAGTGGTTTTCAAAGTGGGGGCCGGGGCCCCTGGGGGCTGTGAGGTGGTGCCAGGGGGGCCGCGGGGAAGATGGAGTAAAAAAAAATACATGAAATTATTTTATTGAATTAAAAATAATTTTAAAATATTCCTGTTTGCGTATACTGCATTATGATAATCATTCACATAAAACTTACAAATAATATTTTTAGATAAGAATAAGAAATTCTTACATTATTGGCAAGTTATTACATTATTGGCTTTATTACATTTAAAAACTGTGAAATTATTACGTTATTGGCAGTTATTACATTATTGGCCGTTATTACATTATCAGCCTTTACAAATGTGCAGGTCCCTATTTAACGTAGCCTTAAAAAAATGAATTAAAAAAAGAATACAATTGACCGCCTGAGGTGGCCCTCCAGTCAGACGATGTTGACCGTAGTGGCCCCCAGCTCATTTGAGTTTGAGACCCCTGGGCTACTGGCTTGAGCCAATCTACCAACATCAGTTGGTTAACTGTTAACACCCAGCCCGTTAGTCAAAAACTAAAAGCCAATGTGGCCCCTTGGCCAAAATAATTGCACACCTCTGGGTTAGATGAACCAAT
>JAODXP020000006.1:25747024-25757209 GCA_027497455.2 Sardinella longiceps
TTTACTTAAGCGATGAGCTAGTAGTGTATGCGAAACGCTACTTTACTTAAGCGATGAGCTAGCAGTGTATGCGAAACGCTACTTTACTTAAGCGATGAGCTAGTAGTGTATGCGAAACGCTACTTTACTTAAGCGATGAGCTAGTAGTGTATGCGAAACGGTACTTTACTTAAGCGATGAGCTAGGATTAATTAAGCGATGGATTAATAATTTTGTATGTGAAAAACTTCTTTATATTAGCAATGAGCTAGTAGTGTTGTATGTGAAACGCTAGCTAAGCAATGGACGAGTAGCATTTTATGTGAATGCTTCTTTAGCTAGAGTAGCATATGTGAAACGCTATCTTAGCTTAGCAATGAAATGAGTGAAGCGTCGTATGTGAAACACTGCTGTAGCGAGTAGCCTTGTATACCTAGGGTTAGCTTACCTGTACCTTGGCCAAAACACCGCACTTAGCGCTGATTTTTTGGAGAAAATCAGGGAAGCTTTGCCATTTTTTTTTTTTTTTTTTTTAGATATTTTTGGGGCTTTTTCCACCTGTATTGGAAAGGACAGTGTAGAGGAACAGGAAATGAATGGGAGAGAGAGACGGGGAGGGAACAGGAAATGACCTCGGACCGGAACTGAACCTGGGTCCCCGGATCCACGGCATGGCGCCTAGCCAACCGAGCCACGAAGCCCCCTACACTAAAACCTTTTTTTCTCTCTTACCAATGGAAAGTAGGGACATTTCTGTTTTGTTTCTTTATTTTAGTTTGTCCACAAATAGCTTAAGAGACCCGTTTTCCTAGCCTAGAAATCTAGACGTACCCTAACGGAGGCAAATAAATTTGCTCAGCCTGTACGTCTAGCAGCAAGCCATAGGGAATTTTATTGGATGACGCCGTTGGCGACATCTAATCACAACGCTCTATGTGTTTAGGGTGGGCTTCGCCAAACACAACGTATTGTTTGTTCCTCTGATTGGCCATAGGCTATCCTGTTGCGTCCAGAAGTAATTTGAGAGATAACGGCCTTGTCCGTCCACGATTGAGTTCAGTTTATATCTCGACTATACATTTCAATGATGTAGGATGACCTGCCAGGCTACTCTTTTCTAGCCTGACATAGCCCGACCATAATACTGCTGTTCATCCGTATTCATGGTCTGGAGGTTCTTTAACCTGACATAGCCCGACCATAATACTGCTGTTCATCCGTATTCATGGATTGGACAGCTCGTCTAATCAGCTTCTCTTATTGGCCGGTAGTCTCTCTACCGATGTAAACTCGCCCTAGAAGACCGTCCCCAGACCATGTGTAGCCGGTGGCGGTCCGCACCGCACACGGGTCTCGAACCCGCCACCCCGCAAGCTACAAACTCCCGGCGTGGGAGTGGAACGCTCTAACCAACTGAGCTAAAAGCCCGAGCTTTTAACTCAGCGTGTTAGAAGCGCCCATGGAATTGGGTGATGAGGATTTACACACTACCACCGAGCTAGCCGCGCTAGCTGGCCTCCGTTACACATGGATACGGATGAACATTCATATTATGGGCGGGCTATGTCAGGCTAGCTCCTACACACACACACACACACACACACACACACACACACACACACACACACACACACTCCATATGAATCATTGGTATTATGGGCTATGGGCTATGTCAGGCTAAGTGTTTTCCCCTTCAGTAGGATTTAGTTGGGGTTGCCACTTATGTCTGACAAAACACCTGGGCACATCAGTTTTATTCTGTTATCCTTTTAGGAGGGAAAACCCCACACCTGTGTCTCAGTGTGAGAGAGAGAAAAGTTAGATCCTACTGCATCTATGTATCTATCCATCTCTATCTATCTATCCATCTGTCTATCTATCTGTCTATCTATCTATCTATCTATCTGTCTCTGTCTATCTATCCATCTATCTATCTATCTATCTATCTATCTATCTATCTATCTGTCTGTCTATCTATCTATCTATCTACTGAAAAAAACATCTGAACAGTTGAAGAAAGAGCCCTATTTCTGGGGTGTCTAGGATGAAATAGAATCATGGACACCAGAATTGGTCCTGTCTCTGCTGTTTTGCTCATTTTCCTGATGCTGGTCGACTAGCTACACAGGTAGAGGCCACTCCACTGGGCCACACATGGACACTCCACTGGGCAACACATGGACACTCCACTGGGCCACACATGGACACTCCACTGGGCCACACATGGCCACTCCACTGGGCAACACATGGACACTCCACTGGGCAACACATGGACACTCCACTGGGCAACACATGGACACTCCACTGGGCAACACATGGACACTCCACTGGGCCACACATGGACACTCCACTGGGCAACACATGGCCAGATGGCCGGAGATAAAATAGGAAAGCAGGCTTCTTTATGCAAATATTGGGCGATAAAACAAGGTCATTTTTCATAATAGCCAATCAGAGTGAAGGCACGCGTGATGAGTCATGAGAATAGCCAGAGTGATGGCACGCGTGATGAGATACTTTAAAACTAAAGTTGGTTCAAACAATGGTGGAGCTGATGACTTGATATTTTGTAAAACGAGATGAGAAATGTGTGTGTGTGTGTGTATGACACAGTAATGATGTTATAATGTATTAGGTGTCCTCACATTCTAGAATTTTGCTAGAATTTTGCGGTCCAGCGCCATCTTGAGGGTAGAGCGGGGGAAGAGCGCTACGAATTTCCCCCAGGCCAATGAGCTATGACCAACGCCGGGAATATTTAATACATTTAATGTCAAACTCCGGCGTTAAAACAGTCAAAGCTCTTTACAGATCATGTATACCAGTCAAACTTTCGTTAAAAATGAAAATTACGAAAGTAACTAAGATCTGCCGCGATTACTTTAAGTAGAATGGGTTCTAACTAGCCTGCATAGTTACATGTTGCCCTCTGCATCCAAATCGCTGTTTTTAAAATACTTAAAAGGCTCAACACAGCATGATACATCAGTCACAACATCATTACAGACCCTACACGTAGAATCAAGTATTTAAAACATCCGTAGTGTACGCATATGTTTGTTTCAAAGACTGTGAACTATGCAATTCATATAGTACTAACATGCTAGTTGCTAATACAACGTCAGGCTTATCCAGCAACTACCTTGTTACTACTGATGAATTGTAGTAGTAGTGCTGTAAATGTTAAGGATTACAAACAAATTGTTTGGGAAAGGGTACGAGAATTAGTGTCAAATGAGTTTGATAGAAAGAGCCTGGTGAAGGCTAAGGTAAACCAATAGTAGGCTACGTTAAAAGAAAAAGACTTGGGGTAACCTACCCAGGGGCTATCATTCCTCTCCCAGTTTTGAGCCACTGCTTGCGATCACTTGTGCCAGCTCGTAATGCCTGCTCCCACATTATGTATCTGAGAAAGTTTATGCACTGCCAAATATTACTAAATCTTAAGCCAGTCAACATGCTTAGAACGTTTACTCCCAGTCGACGTTCAAACATAGCGTTACTATTTCTCCGTAGCAAGCAGTCAGTGCGAGTTGCTACTAACGTCAGGTGGTTAATCTGGTAAGTGCCGTTCATAAACATTCTTTGAAACACACATATGCGTACACCAAGGATGTTTTTAATGCTCGATTCCACGTGTAGGGGCTCTGATAATGTTGTGACCGAAGTATCATGCTGTGTCGAGACTTTTAAATGTTTTACAAATAGCGATTTGAATGCGGGGGGCTACATTGCACTATGTAGTAAACATTGCTCTTGACGCTTAAAGCATGGACGTCGTTAGGTCCATTTTGGGGGGCTCAAGCCTCCCTAAATTTCCCCCAAGCCCCCCTAAGGCTGGGCAGATTATTTTCATTGTATGTAAATTACATCCATTCTTAGCGGTTATATTACTCGCGGAGTTAACGTCAAATACGCGATCTCCGGACACCAGCGGATTCAGTAGGCTCCAAGCTTTCCAATGGTACTAGTCACTAATGACTATGATAAACGGTCCACGAGAAAGTCCACTTTAAGTACATGTGAAATTTCTTGGTAAATTCTCCAGCTCTGCCTGCATCCACAGAGAGCATTTTTTTTCTTGTTGTAACGAACTATGCTTCAAATTGAGCAGGAAAAATAGTCTTAAATCTGAATTTTGGTAGGCTATAGTCCGATCCAGCAAATTTCTAGGCAACATATTCTCCAAATGACTGAACTATGAAATATACATTAGCCTGTAGTCTATGCCATATTAGTTTGTCCTACATGCATTGATGGACATATTAATTTGATAGCCTAGCATAATATTGTAGTAGCTATTGTATGCTCATTTTGCAGAATAAATGTTTGAGAAACTTTCATATTTGACTGTATCATCAGATGTCCATAGGATTTGAACTAAGCTAGCTGTTACCATTGTTGTATCTTGCTCAGTGCATTAGACTGAAATAAATGCAGCTATATAGAAGAGCCTAGTTCATTTACACCACAGTCATTGATGGAGATATTTGCAAACATCTCTCTTTACAAACCAGTCTGATGAATTGATTTAGACTAATTTTGTTAATAAAAATAGCCTAAGATATGAGATATTCTGATAAATGTCCTTCAAGTAATAAATAGTTGGCAATATACACACATATACACTGTAGGCCTATAATATAATTTATTTATTAAAAATTTTCAGCGCGCGCTTTGCGCACGCATCTACATATTACCCCTCTGGGGCTAAGCCCCCTTTGACTATGGATCCTAGTGACGTCCATGGCTTAAAGTTAATCGCGGCAAATCTTAAAAAGCAGTTACTTTCGTAATTTTCATTTTGAACGAAAGTTTGACTGGTATACATGATCTATAAAGAGCTTTGGCTGCTTCAACGCCAGAGTTTGACATTAAATGTATTAAATATTGCCGGGGGTTATTGGTCATATACTCATAGCTGATAACCTGGGGGAAATTCGTAGCGCTCTTCCCCCGCTCTACCCTCAAGATGGCGCTGGACCGCAAAATTCTAGAATGTGAGGACACCTAATAGATGATTTCAAACATCCGGGAATTTTGCCATTATGACATGTGTGACGTCCAGTTTGGGGGGTAAACGAAAGATCGGAGGACCATTCAAATGAATGGAGATGAGGAGTAGCAAGTACACTTAACACCTTATTGTAATTTACCAGGCCATCAAACAATATGATGAACATAGCGGTTTTTAAGACTCACTTTCACCCGAATGATTCATGGTCAGAATATATTTATTCACAGCCAAATTTGTCTGCAGTGTCCTGATGTTGCTGGCTAACTCACGTATTTGCTAACGTTGGTGTTAGCTCCGGTTAGCTTGCTAATAGGCAAATTGATTATATTAGAGTAACACAGCTTACTGTCTGGTCTTACTTGTTGACAGCAAGATCGTATGAACATGCTAGAGTGTGAATGTTACCATGTTAATAAATTTAGATGTGTTCAGAAGCCTACAGAAGTGCCGTTTTGACGGTTAGCTTGCTATATAGCCGCTAACGTCCATAGACAACAGCTCTAAGCTGTGAAGAAGTTCTGTGCTTCTTTTGGGTAACGGAAAAATATGCGCAATTTAAACATTAAGGTGTAGTTTAAAATCCTCTGACAGAAAGAAAACACTTACATAAAACGATCTTGTGGGTTTTATTCTTGTAAACTGACACATCCAAACTTACAAAGACATGACTCTGCTGAAGTATAGTCCGTTTTGCATTGAGAATAACGTAATCAATCCGGTCAGGTTTACCCCTGAAAGTGGGCGTGTCCGGCCGTTGCCTGATTGTTACGTGAAGTCGAAATCGTCTATACTGTATGACAGTAATAATGGAATGTATATGACACGGTAATGATGTCATAATGTGTATATGGAATGTATATGACACTGTAATAATGTAGTGTATGACACAACAATGATGTCATTATGTCCATATGTAAGAATTGTAAGAATTAATGAAATGTAAATACAGCAGGTGGTCTCGAACCCGCCACCCCACAAGCTACAAACTCCCGGCGTGGGAGTGGGACGCTCTAACCAACTGAGCTAAAAACTCAGCCGTTAGAAGCGCCCAAGGAATTGGTTGATGAGGATTTACACGTACTACCGCCAAGCTAGCCGAGCTAGCTGGCCTTCATTACACAAATAAAACCAAAGACTATTTTACATACCCTAACCCTAACCCTGGTCTTTCTTTGGGATTCCTTGCTATTTTCCTTGCTATCGTATACACACACACACACACACACACACACACACACACACACACACTAGTACTCTAACCTGGGCCATTTTATTTATGTCCATACCTCAGTCGTCATATGACATGCTACTAACTCACACACGCACACACGCACTGTAAGTCTAACCCTGTCTACTGTATTTGATGTATGCACACACACACACACACACACACACACACACACACTCAGTTTAACCCTGTCTGGATGTATGTGCATATTTCTGCTGTCATATGAGATACTGTATGTTGGAATGAGATACTGTATGTTGGAATGAGATACTGTATGTTGGAATGAGATACTGTATGTTGGAATGAGATACTGTATGTTGGAATGAGATACTGTATGTTGGAATGAGATACTGTATGTTAGAATGAGATACTGTATGTTGGAATGAGATACTGTATGTTGGAATGAGATACTGTATGTTGGAATGAGATACTGTATGTTGGAATGAGATACTGTATGTTGGAATGAGATACTGTATGTTGGAATGAGATACTGTATGTTGGAATGAGATACTGTATGTTGGAATGAGATACTGTATGTTGGAACGTGGCAAAAGCAGATATAAAAACGGTAGGATAGGGTAGAGGAGGGGGAGGAATGCGGTGATTTGAGTTCATAGTTGAGCCTTAAACTTTTGGTACTCTGTTCAGGTCTCCTGGTCAATATTTATATTGCAGACTGTTTTACTGAATTAGACCAGTTTACCACCACAGAGAGACAGACAAACGTTATTCAGATGTAGCATAATATTTGCAGTCATTGGCTGGATTCATGGAGTGTGGTCTCACTAAGTGTTCTGTTGGGGTTCAGTATTCCAGTCTGTAAGGTATGTTTTTATACTGCCGTCCTAAATGAAAGGAGACACACACAGAAGTACTGTATAGTTACAGTAGAACTTCTACTATGGGCCTATCATTTCTATGGTTAGGCCTATCAGTCAAGCCTAAATGTCCATATCTGACAGTTCCATTTTTTTTATTTATTTATTTATTTATTTTAACGATTAAAAGACACTGAGTAATTTGACTTGCTTTCCATCCCCTGTTTCCTGAGTTTTAGACCTACTAACTAGAGTTTCACTCTTGGGCCTTTTATAGGCTACTTATATGTTTGGTAGCCGCTGCCGCGTGCAGTCTGACCGGCAGGGGGCAGTCTCGCTCCAGCCTCCAGCCGCGCATCTCCATAGTAACCACCTAACACAAGAGCTGCGGAAATGGTGCGAAGTAAGTATTCCAGCGAGACTAAAGTTGGCTTTTCTAAAATAAGCCCATGCTTGTCAACTAGGCAAACTATCCTGTCTGACGCGTATATATACAGGTTTAAGATGGCGCTGATTGAGTTGTTAGTTTTTGCCCATTGAGCTGTTAGTTTGAGGTAATAAGGATAAAGCCATCCCGGTGTTGGGCTGATTGGTGACTACTGTAGGCTACTAGTCTAGCCTTTGATATTATCTGAGGTTTCAGTCATAAATATTCTATGATTATGATCTATGATCGTGTGCACGGGAGCTAAATATTTTTGTCGGATGTACTCGCGCTCACTTGGTCTTTCTTGTGTCTCGTGCCTGTCAGTCACCGAGGACATGGTCCGCCGGCGCGCGGAACATAACGACTGTGAGATCTACTCGCTCGAGGAGCTTTCGCTGCACCAGCAGGACATCGAGCGGCTCGAGCACCTGGACCGGTGGTGCCGCGAGCTGCGGATCCTCTACCTGCAGAACAACCTCATCCCCCGGATAGGTGTGTGTGTGTGTGTGTGTGTGTGTGTGTGTGAACAACCTCATCCTTTCTATCAAAGCTCCCAGTCATACAGTCAAAACAGCCTTGGAGGGCGTAGAGCAGTGGCGGAGCTAGACTTTTGTACTTGGGGTGGCCAGGGGGTGGCCAAGGATATTTCAGGGGGTCCAATGAATATGACAAAAAAAAGTAGTCTGCCCATCTTTGTGCACATGACAGCATATGGTACGCGCGCGCGCGCACACACACACACACACACACACACACTTGCTCAAAACCCCTCTTATTTTTACCATTGACAGTATTACTCAGAATTCTGCTCTTATCAACCATTATTCCTTTAGTAGTAGAAGAACTAAGATTTATTTCAATTTTAATTTTAAAAGAATTAGTGAAATATTTCCCCTATTTACACAGCCTGAAGAAAAACATTAAAACTAACAATTCTCTTTCTGTAGACAACCTTAAAAATAGGTCTTTACTCATGCAACCATAGATCATATCCCTGAAGTGAATAGCTTAAGCTACAGGAGCATGTCAAGCTATTGATCTGATGAATGTTGTAATGCAGGCTATGATCAAGGTTAACCATTCATTTCTTTAATTGTCTGGTGAAGCATTTGGCTAGCAACCAGTAACATTGCAAGTTCTACAAGTTCAGATCGTGTGCCTTCACATATTCTACAGCCTATAATTATACAAATGCTGTGCAGTTGTATCAGAGAAAAGGGTTTTTACGGAAGTAATGCAATATGCGCAATAGTTAAATGTAACTAATTTAAAAGTTGATTTTCTAACGAACTATTTACCACAGCAATTAGTTAGTAGTATCATTTGAAACCACTTGAAATGCACTTTATTTTGATGTGCATATTGTGCATGTTTGACAAATGCTGTGAGAGCAGTGCAATGGAGAAAAGTTGATGTTTTAGATGCAGAATAGCACACGGGAATTAACTTGCGTTAAGCATTAATTTACTTGCGTGCTGCTGTCAAGCCACTGGCAAATCACCCCATGTGAAAATTCAGATTATGTAGGCTACTTTTATTTGATAGCCTATACAAAAGATATAGATGTAGATGTCGCCTAGATATGTAATGAATAGTCTCTATAGACTATAGTGCAAAGCAATTCATCGATCAGAAATTTCGGTTTTGGATGTAAGAAGCACGCCATTTTAGCACGCTAGTTTGAGACAACATTGATGCCTTGATTGATTTCAAATAGCTATTTAATGTCACTGATAGCTTGCACCTTATATACTGTACCTTATATTACAGTACGCTGTATCTTGCAAAGGCACAATGTAGCATGTAAATGTTGATGGTCACATATCTGCATGACTGAGGGCATCTTCCTGATGCACAGCAGGATTGGGAACAGATAGCCTATCTTTTACCTGGTGACCTGTTCTTTAAAAATTAGGCCTACATCACAGTGATATTTTCTCAGGCTGACTCAAGTGCTGCATGAGCTCTGACTATTGCTCTCTGGCTCAAAAAAGGCGCTTCTTACAGACGTGCGCTTAACTGAACCTGAACCTGGGGTGGCCAATCACGTTCCAGGGGAGGCTAGTGCTACCCCTGCCACCCCTCTGGCTCCGCCCCTGTGTGTGTGTGTGTGTGTGCGTGCGTGATACAGACACTGATCTTACCTTGGGTTTCTGTCTTTTTGAGTCTCTGCGATACAAGGGCAATAAGTAGGCATATTATGGTCTGCTGCTCCATCTGTGGTTGGCGTGGAGGTGGCTGCCTGGCTTTGTAGGCATATTATGGTCTGTACTTAACACCAGTAACCTGAGCTGAGCTGTTCCTCCACAGAGAACGTTGGAAGACTGAAAAAGCTGGAATATCTCAACCTGGCGCTGAATAACATCGAGACCATTGAGAACCTGGAGGGTAACTAATCAACTAGTGTGTGTGTGTGTGTGTGTGTGTGTGTGTGTGTGTGTGTGTGTGTGTGTGATAACCTGGAGGGTAACTAATGAACTAGTGTGTGTGTGTGTGTGTGTGTGTGTGTGAGTGTGTGTGTGTGTGTGTGTGTAATAACCTGGAGGGTAACTAATGAACTAGTGTGTGTGTGTGTGTGTGTGTGTGTGTGTGTGTGTAGTAACCTGGAGGGTAACTAATGAACTAGTGTGTGTGTGTGTGTGTGTGTGTGTGTGTGTGTGTGTGTGTGTGTGTGTATGTGTGTGTGTGTGTGTGTAATAACCTGGAGGGTAACTAA
>JAODXP020000006.1:25762309-25764809 GCA_027497455.2 Sardinella longiceps
ATATCAGAATTCTCCGTCGAAAATTGTTGTTCCAAATTTATCCTGAGGGTGGCAGTGTGTCACTTTGGATGTGAGATGAGCATAGATTCATAGGTATGGCCAAGGGAGAAGTAGAGAAAGCTAATGACATGGCTAAATATGCCGCTAGCAAAGTGCAGACGTAAATCTGAGAAATTTAGGCAGTACACACTCGATCAGAGTATGTGTCACTGCCATAGTAGTTCGAGTAGTGTTTCGATCGTGGGAGATGAAGGAGATCAACCTTGGGCAAACGGAAATAGCAGTTGTGACTGTAATAGCATATATTTACCTTGTTACAACAATGTCTATTTTATTACCAAAAGCCCCCTGTTACTGTTGTTTTTGTGGTCTTATCAAAGGAAGACATTTTCCCGATGTCTGACGTGCTAATAGACCGAAAAATACGCGCATCCAAGACACTAACGTTGTCAAACAAAACGCTAATTTTCTCCCTTTTATGGTCAAAAACGGGAGATTTTGGAGAAAGTAGCTTATGTTCGCCTGCTGATTTCTAAGCAATGGAAAGGGGTAGAAACGAAATTCTTTTTTCTGGTGAAAGAATTTTTTATGTAGTCGCAACAGATAATATTCTGTGGCTCTTTAAAAAACAGTCAAAATTCTCCAAAACCTCTGGCAGTATGGAACTCTCTATTCTGAAAACGGCTGGCAGTCAATGAGTTAATGGGAAAGTGTGTCCAAACTTTTGGTCTGTACTGTACGTGTGTGTGTGTGTGTGTGTTGTGTGTGTTTATTGTACCTGCATATACACTATATATACGTGTATATGGCCTAGAACCCATACGTGTGTGTGTGTGTGTTTGTGTTTATTGTACCTGCATATACATACAGTATATATGGCCTAGAACTCATACGTGTGTGTGTGTGTGTGTGTGTGTGTGTGTGTGTGTGTGTGTGTGTGTGTGTCTGTGTCTGTGTCTGTGTTTGTGTCTGTTTATTGTACCTGCATATACATACAGTATATATGACCTGGAACTCATACGTGTTTGTGTGTGTGTGTGTGTGTGTGTGTCTGTGTGTGTGTGTGTGTGTGTGTGTGTGTGTGTGTGTGTGTCTGTGTCTGTGTTTGTGTGTGTGTATTGTACCTGCATATACATACAGTGTATATGACCTGGAACTCATACGTGTGTGTGTGTGTGTGTGTGTGTGTGTGTCTGTGTCTGTGTCTGTGTTTGTGTGTGTGTATTGTACCTGCATATACATACAGTATATATGGCCTGGAACTCATATGTGTGTGTGTGTGTGTGTGTGTGTGTGTGTGTGTGTGTGTGTGTGTGTGTCTGTGTTTGTGTGTGTTTATTGTACCTATACATACAGTGTATATGACCTGGAACTCATACTGTGTGTGTGTGTGTGTGTGTGTGTGTGTGTGTGTGTGTGTGTGTGTGTGTGTCTGTGTTTGTGTGTGTTTATTGTACCTGCATATACATACAGTGTATATGGCCTGGAACTCATACGTGTGTGTGTGTGTGTGTGTGTGTGTGTGTGTGTGTGTGTGTGTCTGTGTTTGTGTGTGTTTATTGTACCTATACATACAGTGTATATGACCTGGAACTCATACAGAATATATGGCCTAGAACTCAGACATGTGTGTGTATGTGTGTGTGTGTGAGTGTGTGTGTGTGGGGGGGAGTATATATGGACTACAACTCATACATGACATGTTCTGGAGTAAAATGTGCCCCCTAGAGAAAATTAATACTGTGTATGAATGAATGGTGTGTGTATATGTATATGTGTGTGTGTGTGTGTGTGTGTGTGTGTGTGTGTGTGTGTGTGTGTGTGTGTGTGTGTGTGTGTGGTGCACAGACAGAGTATCCTGTCTGAGTTGTGTGTGCTGCGTATACATTAATGGTGTGTGTGTGTGTGTGTGTGTGTGTGTGTGTGTGTGTGTGTGTGTGTGTGTGTGTGTGGAGCACAGACAGAGTATCCTGTCTGAGTTGCGTGTGCTGCGTATGCATTAAGTGTGTGTGTGTGTGTGTTAGGGCTGGGACGGTTCATGAAAAATACCCGTACCGTTCGGTTCGCATGTGACGGTTCGGGACATGTGTGTACCGCACAGTTCGACCGACCGACCGGCTAATCAATCAACCAACCAACCACGGACTGTTATAATAACTGTGCAATGAGCGAGGAGCACGGCGACCATCATAATCAAGAGAACACAGCGCGTGTTTTTCCCCACCGCATTGGGCCAGTCTTGAGGCAGACTGGTGCACCGGTAATAAGCGCCAGTGGAATCATCTAGCATTTCCATTCTCAGTGCTGCCGTCAAAACGTAGCAAAATGACACAATTTAGCGCTGTTTTAAGAGAGAAACAATGACCGAAGCACATTCTTTTGATGCTATCATGATAGACAGTGGCTTTGTGAACGTCGCTGTGCAGTTTAATTGGCGTTTTAATAAGCCAAAAGCGAGCTAGGTCATTGGTATCGCAAAGACTGTGCGGTAAAACCACTA